>PVJX010001517.1:0-66278 GCA_004027295.1 Dolichotis patagonum
CTCCGATTGTCTAGTTTTGAAATTTTTGTCTCTTACATTGCTTTCTTGTGATCTGCTTTGCTCTGTTTTGTTGTGTTTAATTTTACCCTTTTGATATAATTGCATGTATATTTGCATGGGTAAGATGGATGACCATATTGCTGTTTTTGTCAGATCATGGAGCAGAACTGTTAATAGTCTCACTGTTTGAATGTCTACTGTACATGTTTTCACTTTGTAAATTGAACAGCTATTTCCAAGAAGTCAGTATGTAATTTGTCAAGCAATAATTTCTTAGGTTTTTTTGTTGTTGTGCTTTTCCTTTTTTCCTTAGAATACTGTATTGTTGCTACCCTTTATTCTATTTTGTTTTGTTTTGTTGTTTTCTCTTTAAATAAATTTAAAAAAAAAAAAAAGAAAGCATAGCTCAAATCACCTCACAGTATGAAAACATTAGGGGGAACTATGATTCAAAACCGAGAACATTATTAATGGAAAAAATTGATGAATTAAGCTTTTAAAAAAAAAAGAACTGTGGTACAAGAAAAATGCCATAATGGAAGTCAAAAGGCTTAATAAACTAGAATAAATATAGGCCACTTAAATCATGAAAAGACAACCTGCTTAATATCGAGAAACTTCCTAAAAACAAAAATTGATTAAAATGACTTTTAAACATATAAAAATAGTTCAGTCCCACTTGTAAACAAAAGAAATGCAAATTAAAACTACATTGAGGCATCATTTCTCATTGATCTGGCAGACAAATATTTAAAAGTTTACATAGTCTTTTGCTAAGGCTATGAGCAAATAGGCACAATCATAGTTTGCTGATAAGAATGAGAATGGTATTGTCTCGAGACAAATATGGCAGTGCTAGCAAAATTAAATATGCATTTACTTTTGATTAAATAATTCTTCTTCTAGGAATATCCCAAAGATAAATTGGCACAAACTCAAAGGACATTTATAATTTATTAAGTTATTCTTTAGGTCTCTATTTTATAATAGCAAAGAATATAAAAGTATGTAATATCTACCTTCAGGGGAGGTGCAACCCTAAAATAATCATAAGGGTGATCTCAATTTGATACATTAGGTGGTGTGATTCTCCAGGTACATGTGTTTAAAAAAGATAGTACTTAATATGTGGCACATGAGATGTAGATATATAGTGTGAGTTATATAAATGTACTTCTGTCTTTTATAGAAGAGATAGAAGGAATATACTTGTAATTTCCATATTTTCATGTGATTTTTAAAAAAAACACTGGAAGAATCAACCAAAAGCAACCTTTAGGCAGAGGAAAGAGAAGGGAGTAGAACAAAGACTTAAAATATATTTTCAAAGATAAGTTTTGACCTTGAATTATGCACAATGTTAAGCCTTGTTAAAAATTATATCAAAACAGGTGAAAAATACATTAAACTATTTCAATTCTTTATTTACTTGCTGCAAAAAGAAAAATAATTTATCAGCCTCTTTTTTTTAACTTCAGTTTTAATGTTCATGGTTAATTTGTGTGCAGTTAATTTCAAACTTTCTCCCACTAGGTATAACTAAAAAAGTTACTCTATTCTTTTACTTAATTAATCCTTTGAAAACATGATTTTTTCTTTGTACCTTGACAACTAAATCATATATTCAGCATCCAGTGTAAAGTAGCAATTAAAAACCTACTTTAAGGTACTACATATATCCTGTATATATACATGTTTTCACTGTGCTATTTTTAAAAATTTACTTTAGGATCTGAAAAGATAAGCACAAGGTCCTGAGTTTGATTCTTGGCTCAGAAAAAAAACCTTACTTTGGGTACAAGGTTTTAAATGGATGCTTTTCTTTTGCTTTTTATCTCAAGGTTAAGTTGCTTGTAGCGAGCGTGAGACTTTGAAAGTCAGCACTGTGTTTGGGTTTGTACTGGAAATTAGGTGTCAGGGATTTATTCCTGGTCTGATTTTGACCACCCCAGTCAACTCTCAGATGATGGAAAAGTTTCACATTGTTAGCTATTACTGCCTCTTGCCAAGGTCCTCTGGGGTTATTTTACTCTTCATCCTTTCCTAAGCTTTTTCACTTCTTTGTGTGGTTCAGGCCGCCTATACCATTTGAAGATTAGCCTCTCCTGAAGTCAGGACACTCCTGTAGGCAGAAGTGCTTTGAGAGAGCCAGCAAATCCACTTTCATAACTTCCTTTAGAGACTGTATCACAGATTGGTTAACGGCACTCACTGTGGAGCCATACTGCTTAGGTTCAAATCCTTTTACCATCTGTGTGCCTGTGGACAAATTGCTTAGCCTCTTCATGTCTTACGTGTTTAAAATAAGGATGATGATAATACTTGCCTCCTCATTTGTTGTGTGTGAATTAAATGCACTAATATGCTGTGTAAAAACAGAGCTTTCCACATTGGAAAGCAAGTTTTAATTGCTTGCCTGACCACAAGGAGGCTGTTGGGAAACACCATCCACTTAAGTATGGTTTTCTCTTAGTACTGTTTTACATGTTAGCGACCTCGGATTCACACCTTAGCAGATGGAGTGGAGACAGAGACACAGAAAGACATCAGAGAGGCATTGATTATTATGCTGGGCCAAAGTCTAAACCAAACCTCAGAGAGGTTTTACTGCTATCATGTAAGAGGTGAAGGGGTTGCTGCACTTTCACTGATGCCCTTTTCTACTTTCTCCGGTGATATTCTTGGGTGCTGCTTTCTTCAGAACAACATACTCCCCCATTAAGAGGTAAAGCATGGGGCTGAGGTATAGCTCAGTGGGAGAGCACATCCTTAGCATGTGCAAGGCCTTGGGCTTAATTCCTAGTCCATAATTTTTTTTTTTTAAGTAGCAGAGCTCTATTGTCAGGTCATAAAAATATTTGAACACCATGTAATTTAGAGTAGTTTACGAGTTTAGCATTATTTTTAAAGTAAAAGAAAACTTTTAACTCAGATTTCTAGTTGCCTAGATATTAATTAGCACATTGGTCTCTTTCCTCTTGGATTTTTCTTGCTGTTCTTAAATTTTATTCCACGATCTCTACAGTCACCTGAAGGATAAATTTTGATAGTTTTGATAGTCTCCATGAACACTTCTTGTTCATTGCTTAACCTGATTTTTGTAAATAAGCTCCTATTTTTTCACTTCTGTACTTTCTAAAGTTGGGAATTCCCTGCAGAGCTTCATCGTAGGTTAGCCACAGTTTTTTGAATTACAGAGGTAGTGGGTTAGTTCCTCCAGTTCTCACTGTCTTTTCAATAGAAATGTGACTATGTTTAATGCACAGGAATTTTTTCATACTTTATCTCTTTTAAAGCTATGTGTATCTTGTAAAGTTTTTTGGTCCTTTTGTTGATTCCATTGTCTCTTCACATTTTATTTTTTACTTATATTTTGGGTGTTATTTTTAGTTTTCTTATTTATAAAAATGAAGAAAGGAACTTTTTTGAGATAATAAAATGTATATCAAGATTGGAGAATGCTGATTGTTTCTGCATATGTGTAATGTTTTTCTTGCCTAAATGTGAGTGTAGGATAAGATCCTTTGCCTTTTATTAGAGTTTCTTTTTAAGCTGTAACTGAAGGATTAAAAACTATTAAGTTGAAGGGTTAAAAGTCATGCAAATTAGGGGTATTCTGTATTTCACTAATTTTCCATTATAATAGCATTCAAAAATTTTAACTAGGGTTGGGAATATAGCTCAGCAGCACAAGTTTCTGCCTAGCAAGTGCAGGGTCCTGAGTTTGATTACTAGTACCAAACAAAAAAATTTTTTTAACTTGATACTACATTCAGCAGCTATCTGTCAAGTGCTTATTATGCTCCCAGCATTGTGCTGGGCACTGGGAATGCAGTGAATATGGTGTGGCCTTGACTGTAGAGGGCTGTTGCGATGAGATACTACAGTGTGTGCTGAGGACTTCCATCTTGGTGGTGCCACATCCAGCTCTGCTTCTTACCCTTATAACAAAAACAAATTGTTTTAATCTCTCCGAGTTAGTTTTTGCCTTTGTGCAATGAGGTAGTTGTTTTAAATCTCTTATCATGCTGTCTCCATCTGACATTCAGTGATTCCAACATTTTCCTAAAGTACCTTAAGGTTGTTGTGAGGGTCAAATTAAAAATATTTTAAGAAAGCACTTTGAAAGCTATTAAGTGCTATTTAAACAAAAACATTATTAATTATTTACTAATTTGACATGCTATGCTGATATTTTGGCCTAAAGCCCAGATGCATAACATGTTATAACTACATTCCAAAAGCTTAAGAAAAAGGGTGATCTTTTATGACTTCGTTTCAAGTTCTGGCGTAGTGTATCTTATTATCCCCAGTATTGAGTAAAGTAGATACCCCATAAATATGCATTGATTTAAACCATAAATTTGAGAAACTGAGTGTAATTGAAAGTAAAACACATTCCCAGATGATATACAGTGGTACCTCAGATAATGAACTTCATTCTTTCCAAAATTCTGGTTGCAAACCAAGTTGGACGAAAACCAAATCAAATTCAGTGGTTAAGTTCAATGTTGACCTTATGGGGAAATTTGATTTGGTTCTCATCCAGTGTGGTTTGCTACCAGAATGATGGAGAGAACTGAGTTTGTGAAACAAGGTACCACTGTAATTTGGGAGTATCTGTTCTCTGTTAGTCTATCAAATTCTAGATTAATAGCTAATTATCCATCATCATGGATTGTTATTATCTTGTGCAAACATGACTGCACATTTCGTTTCACTATAGATTTCATTATAATTATAGGTTAATTTTCTTTGGCATTTTTTTATTCTCTAAAAGTTTTGAATATATGACATATTCTAGACTTTCAAATTATGTTATTTCTAAATGTACAATTGTTTTTTCTGTGTTTTTAGATCGTAACAGCTCTTGAAAATATGTAAGAATACCCATTCCAAAAGCCAGTTTATAAAGTTTGCACAATAATCATGTTTTAATTATTCTTGAATATTTGTTCTTAGATCTAAAGGATAGACATTATGATTGTCACTAGTGTAATTATTATTCAGAAGTTTTCAGGATGTAAACTCTTTTGTTTGCTTATAATTTCTGCTAGATAATTTTATTTGCTATTGAAATGGTGAACATCTTTTTCTAAAAACTGCTAGTTAAGTATGATTCAAATGTATTTTCATTTGCAAAATTACTGGAAATATAGAGTAATAACTTGTACTCGTTTGACCGATTATAATGTAAGCTTAAATTCAGATTAATTTTACATTGTATCAGTCTAAATTTGATTTACTTTCATCTTTTGCAGAATAAAATCATCACTGTTTTACTGGTAAACACATATTTAATGACTCATCCCCTCTTACATATGATAGAAAAATAGTTTTTCATTGTGAAAATCAGAACTGAGTTAGTCAACCAGAAGTAAAACCCTAATTGTTTCTAATGCTTACTTTCTGGGTTTGGATGCAGCTCTCTTAGCTCAGTCAGGAATGTGCTAAGCTTGTCTTTTTCTACATATCCTTTCATTATGGCTACATAGATCCATGCTGAAATCTATTTTATGATTCTCCATTATGAATAGTTAATCAGAAAAATATGGGCATAAACCCCTGAGCTAAACATAATTTTAAAAGGCAAAAGCTATAGTTTTTACAAGTTGCTTTAATTTTATTACCTTTGAAACTACTGTAGAGTTGACATTGGTTCTCAATTGTGCATCACTGTGATAGAGTGAGCACCTTTTCCATCCACCACAGTTTAATGACCTGCTTATAACTGCTACAGCCGAGATTCCTACATTATTTTAACTTCTTGTTGGAGAAAATTAGTGACATAATCCATATGCTGCTGTTGAATATATTTTATTTAAATTCTGCCTTAAAATGGAAACCATTTCATGTTTCATAGAATAGGCAAATCACTAAAAACTACAACTGATCCTTTTTAAAAAGTACTGTTTTAGTGCCTCATATTAGATATGCTGTATTACAGATATTTTAAGCTAAACGTTTGCTTATAATATTAGTTTTACTGAGGTATTTACTTAGTTACCTTGTGATTTTTTTGCCTCAAGTATTTTATTGAGAGTGAAAGGCCTGAAGTAACAGACTGCAGACAGTTGCTGCATTAGAGACAAAAAAAAGTCGCAGGCATTTCTCTGGAGAGGTGAAGTCCAAGGTATTTAAGGTCTTGGTTACACTTAGCAGAGGGGTCATTAGGGGTTTCATTCAGTCACTTTAAAGCAAAGCACTACATCCATAAAATGTGGCATCAGCTATTATGACAAATAGACTTTTCTGATTCTTCAGCATGAGACCAGAAAGCCTCCCTTACCTTCCCCTGTCTGCAAATATATGTTTGCACATTTCTAATGTATTCAAGTATTTTACTTCAAGTCTGCTCTTTTACTAGAATGTTTTATCTACATTTTAGTTTTTGAATTGAGTGTTAAAAGTAGAGATCTTTAAATCCTTTTTTAATTTTTTTTGGAAGATTTTAAAATTAAATAATTATTTTTAAAGATTTTAAAATTTTTATTAGTATATGTTTGCACTGCATAATTATTACATTCCTTGTGGGGAATTTGTACATGTATGTAACACATCTTAATTCTCTTTCGTCCTCTCTCCCTCCCATTGCTCTCTGTTCCCACCAGCTCTCGATTCCCTTACCATTTGAAAAAGCTTTGTTTCTAGTTTTTTCTTTGTGATCATGTAATGTCATTACCAGTTCTAGGATCTTTAAATTAAGGGGCTCTTCGAAGGTGAGGTTTAGGAGAAAAAAGGAAGTAGTATTAGACTATTTTTTTTTAAACTTCTAAAATCATTTTATTAATACTTGTTGGCAGCACATGCAGTTTACAGTCATCTTGGAGAGTTGGTACGTGTCTATGCTAGACCTTGTTTCTTTTAGATTCCTTTTACAAAAATAATGGCAGGGAGAGTATAACTTTGACAGTCAACAGTCTTGAAATACACATATGAAAATTTGAAAAAAGTTTGAATAAATTTGTAGATGAGTATTTTGGGTGACTTATAGGAAAGTGTAGAAATCCATACAAGCATGTCCAATCTGTGGCTTATGGGCTGCTTGCCCCTTTTTATTTTTAATGTTATAATAAAAAATATTTTAAGATAAAATTTTATTACTTATGTACATTACCTATATTCCATATTTTATTTATTTATTTTGGATTTTTTGAGAGAATCTGTAGTTGATGACTTTAAACTCACTATGAATCCCAATCTGGCCTTGTTTTAAACGCACAGTGATCCTCCTGCTTCAACTTCTTGTGTGCTGGGGTTATAGGCAAGCACCCCCATGCCAGCTTTTTTATTTTATATATATTTTATGCAGCCTAAGATAATTCTTCCCCATTCATTGTAACCCAGGCAAACCAAAAAGTTAGAAACTCATGGAATGGAATATCCTTAATGTTTTCAGGTTGATCTTCTCAAGGAGTATTATAGAGTAGATTCATTATCTCTTATTATATGTTAGCTTCTTCAGGGAAAAAAAAGAAACAACAGTAACTATTTTAAAATTGTTTGCAAAAGCTACTTCACATCTTTTGTTTAATTTCTTTTTTTTGTAATTTCTAATAATTCTGTCTTCTGTTGCAGTTGAGTCTGTGTCTTCCTTTCTTTCCTGCCTTTTTTTTTTTGAAGTTTTTGAAGGACCTTTAAAAGTAAGCTATTAATATACCAATATGTAAAAACGTAATTTTTACCAAAAGTTCATGGAAGGTAACATTGGATAGTTGCTTTGAATTTATGTGTTCTTTCTTATAAAAGATGGGCTTTAAATCAGTGTTTCTTGCCTCATTTTCATTGACACCTCTGTTTTTTTAAGTTTTTAGTTCTCTTGAAATGAAGTATTGTGTATTATTTTTTAATTTTCTGTGACTAGCACATGCTCAGCACATGATAGGCATATAATAAATGTTTGTTGACTGGAACTTTTCAAAACTGATTCTGTTATTCTATCACTCCTGCTTACTAGCTGTGTCTGTCACCAGCTCACTTTGTGTTCTAGGTCTCACAACCATGACTCTTATTCCAGAACAACACTGACCTGGTGTGTGAGGACCACCTCTCAGTGTTACGGGGGCGGGGAGTATCCAGATATAGGACTCCAGAGTGTAATTTGTAGGGTACCTACCGACATAAGCGTGGTCCTGCGTGGCACAAGACCAGTTAGATCCTGGCAATTTGGGTCAGAAAGGGATCTATTTATGGATTAGGACAGAAGTGACTTCATCCTGGCTGAAATGTACCTGGTTTATAGTAAGATTATATCAAAGAATCAGGTACATCCTTGGAGCCAGAGTCCAATTGTAAAGCCCCACCTGTGACTCTAATGACTTTATATCTTTATGATTTGCTGAGACACCATAAGAAAACCAGCTAGGGTTACGTGACATGATCATGGCACTTACAACTCAAGAGGGCTGCAGTCATGGCAAGCTGTATCTATACAAGTCTAGTGTTAAATTTTCATCTGGTTCTAGTGATGATAAGGTTTTAGTAGGTGTTTAGAAATTTTTTGCATTGAACTGATTGTTTATTACAGTTCATTTGTGGTTTGACCTAACTAGTGATGGAGTAAATTGGTGCTTTTCTAAGTATATCTTATGTTTTGTTTGGTGATAATGCCTATGTTAGTATAGAAAAACAATTTATATATATTTTTATTTTCAAATATATTCTGTGTTCTGGTCTTCCATATAGTTTGACCACTTTTTCTTAATTGAATAAGGAATATATTAAAATAGAAGAAATTACCTGGATATTTAATCCATTTCTTTGATAAAGGAATTTCCTCCATAAATTCACATTAGATTTGCTTTGTTTGCCTTTGATACATTCAATCAGAATCTTTGAGGGAAGGTCTAGGCATCTGCTTATAAAACTCCATGTGATTCCAGTGAGTTAGGGTCATAACACGCTGTTCTGTTTGAAGTAGGCAGAGAAGGCAGAAGGCAGGAAGTTGTTCTGTTTAATAACTTAAGCCAGTGCTCACTTTTAAACTTAAAGAATCTCAAAATGTCCGAAGTCAAATTCTCTTGATAACTGCTATTGGAAATGACACATGTATCTAAAGGAACATCTCAAAGAACAATGGAAGCTGAAGTATATCTTAAGGGTTAGTGTGATTCCTGACAGATGGGAATGAGAGAGAAGATGTTAATGAATACCAAAAAGAACAGAACAATGCTTGTCTTACTATCATACTCCCCCAAAGGCCTAAAAAGTGCTGGTCACAAAGTAGTTGCATGGTAACTGTTGACTGACTGAATGAAAGATAAATAGCTGTCAGGTATTTTCGAATCTGGATTAAAGAAAAGAAAGGACACAGGAAAAGTATTGGAAGTCCATTCCTATACGCTAAATATACAGTGACAAATATATAGGTAAGAAC
This sequence comes from Dolichotis patagonum, assembly GCA_004027295.1. Lineage (NCBI taxonomy): Eukaryota > Metazoa > Chordata > Mammalia > Rodentia > Caviidae > Dolichotis > Dolichotis patagonum. The sequence goes on from PVJX010001517.1 coordinate 9,377, forward strand.
AAGTGTAGCAGAAACCAAAAAAAAAGAATTAGAGAAAGAACTGGTGTCTAGCTGGATAAAGTGAAAGACAAGATGTGCAGGACAAACGTAGATTACTAAAAATACGGTGGGATGACATGAAAAGCTCAATGTGGACAAGAGTTCCAGTAATATTCAAATGAGGATGTCCTTAAATAGTGATTTAGGGTCAAGAACAGTTAGATGTCACTCTTTAACTTATTGTCCTTTATGACCCCAAGTTCTAAATTATCAGCAGATCATAACTTTACATCCTAAGTATTTCTTAACTCCTTCATTCTGTGTGTCCACAATAATCTCCATGTCTTCCACTGGGATTATTACAATACCATCCAAGTATTGGTTAGTTTCTAAGATTATATTCGTAAGTCCATTTGACAGCAGCTTCAAAGATGGCTCCCAGTGACCCCTTTCCTTCCTAGTATTCATGTCCTGTGTAGACCTCTCCCCTTGACTGTGTGTGTAGGGTAAGTAGATACTAGAAATTTGAAGCAAATGAGGCAGTTATGACCAAAGTGATGAGATGTCACTTCTAAGAGAGGCCCACGGGGCAAGACATAGGATGCTTCCAAAAAGGAGACAGATCCTCAGTCCAGCAGTTCAGGAAGAACCAAATACTTCCAGCAGCCACTGAGGTTGGAAGCGGATTCTCCCTGAAATGAGCCTTGGTATGGACTGCAGCCCTCACTGACAACTTGATTACTGCCTTGTGAGAGACCCTGAGCCACAGTGCCCAGAGGTTCCTGAACCGCATAAATTCCAAGATAACGATGTGTGTGTGTGTGTGGGGGGGTTGTTTGTTTTGTTTTGTTTGTGATGGGGATCTGAGCTAAGTCCCTGCACAGAGGTGCTGTGTAACTTCCTTCTGTTTCTCCCTGGTGACCAGCAAGGCCACCACTGGTACATGGGGGACTATATATCTTTCTTGTTTCTCCCTGGCCTGCGGGGCCATCACAGGTACACAGAGGGCTGCATACCTTCCTTCCTGGTTCTCCCTGGCTGGCCAAAGTATGTTATTTCAGCTACAACATTCTGGTGGTGTTATGTATCCATAGATAACTACAACACTGTACTTACGTTTGACTGGATTTGTAGTCCCAAGAGTTGAATTCAGGGCCTTTGCATTGAGCTATAGCTCTAGCCTTTTGTATTTTTTATTTTGAGAGAGGATCTTGTTAAGTTGCACAAACTGACTTAGAACTTCTGATTTTCCTTCCTTGGTCTCTCAAGTAGCTGGGATTACAGGTTTGCACCAACATGCCTGGCTAACAACCAGTATTCATAGAGCTATAAATCTACTATATATACAATAAGTTTCTTCCCTTCCTGAAAAAAAAAGAGCATCAAAGCACCCCACTACCTGCGAAATGAAGGATAAACCCTTTCAATCTGGCCCCCTCTATCTTTACCTCTTATCAATTCTTACTTCACATTTTAAGCCCTACAAATATAAATACTTACACTTTACCTCATGCTGTTTCTTATTCTCATGCTTTAAAATTTCAGGTATCTTCCCTTTTAGGGTATATTTCCTAATCCCAAACTATCCTCCAAACTGTCACAATGTCCACTCTGTGTGCCAATAAAAATTTATACTTAAGAAGTTATTGTATTGCATGAGAATGATCAAGGGGTTTTCCTCTTTTCCCACACCGAAAGCTGCTTTAAGGTATGGACTGAGTTGTGTCTTCTTTGTGTCTCTGTCTCTAACATCTCAGTGTCTGGTACATAAATGTGTATGAAAGAATTTATAACTAATTCCATCAGGTATAACCAATTCACAAATTTCAAAGGTATACTTAGGGTTAGGGTAAATAGTAAATCTTTTGGAATGTATCATTACTACTAGCAGCTAGAAAAAGTATTAGTGAAGATAACAAACACAATAAAGTAAATACAGTCTTCAGAAAAAAAGGGAAAGGTATTCCTAACAGCAATAAATACCACAATGAAGAAAAATACAAGTTGGAAAAATGCCACTAGATTAAACAATAAAAATAATGTTTAAGGCCTTCCATTGTACAATCTTGGGAACAGTAAAAGCCAAGCTGGAAAAAGTTAAGGGAAAAAAAAAAAAAGATGGGTAGAAAGCAGTTGGAGGTGGAGTTAAGGATTTTGAAAAGGAAGAATTGTGTTATTCATTCATCTGAACTGAAGAATGATGTCTCTTTTTGCCTACTGTGTTATTATTATCAGATAGGTGAAAACTCCCTGGAATTAAAAAAAAAATCATGAAAAACATGATGACAAACCAAAAAGGTACAATTTGCCCATTATGATATTTTTTCTTTCCTTTCTTCATCTTTATTTATTAGGGAAAAGAAAAGATTAGTCACAGAATGTTACTGTATACTGAATTTAAAATTTTTATATTTTCCTTCTCTCTTTACTGAAAAATGAGGCACAACAGTTGCATTCCTTTGCATTATCGTTTAAAAATTTAAAAATTTTTTTTTCTAACTATGTGCTTCCTAAATTTGTGTTTTAATAATATCTTGTCCGATCTTATCCTAAAGAACTGCTAATAATGACAGTTCTTTAGGATAATAATAGGCGTCTCAGGTAGAAAACACATTCAAGTGAAAATTACGACTCTTTAGTTCTAGTTCTACCAGTAAATAGCTTTGGGCAAATCACATAACTTTAGAGAGCATCAGTTTTTGTTTTGTTTTTAATGCCATTGGGAAGTGGCTTTATTATAACTGCTACAACATAAAGGGAAATAAGTGCACAGACCCAGCTAAGTTAGAAAGTCATCACACACATCTGAGTCCCTCTCACCATTATACTACTACTGTAAATGTTTGGCATACATTTAATCATCCAAATAGCTGCAGCAGTAGTCTCAAATGTTGGTTGAAGATTATCCTCATTAGCACATGCAGACTTTTGGTCCCCATCCAGAGATGTTGGGTTTACTACATCTATGGGTATAGCCGAGTTTCTGTATTTTTTCAAATAATAAAATATGACTGATATGTAACCAGGTTTGAGAAATATGGACTAATGAACAGATTGATTTTTTGTATTTTATCATTATTATTCAGATAAATGATTATAAATTTGGTGGCCTAATGATTACCTTGGAAGGTTGAGATCATGCTATCTTTAAGTATTTAGCTGATTAGTTAGTATTGAGTTTATGTTTTGTCTTCTATGCATTGATATATATTCTTTAGTCCTTTTACTTTGGATAATAAATTACAGATCACTTGAAAAATTTGGAGCAATGACTGGTGAATTCTTTTTCCTGACATTATTCTGATAAGACTTACTCTGTTCTATTAATGGGAAGTCGATTATTACTATCTATTACTATCTTACAGATAGTATATCGTTTTAATAGATTTGCCTTCTTTTCTTTAGTGTTATTCCTCTTTTAAAAGAGTCCGTTGGGATATTAATGCAGAGAACTCCTCCCATGTTGGAAAATACTTTGCCTCACTGCTATCAGAGGGTAAGTTTCAAAGCATCCAAACCATTGCATTTTATGCTGTTTCCAAACTGTTAGGGTTTTCAGCTTTCATAAATATGGGTAGCATGTGTGTATAATTTAGTATTTCTTCCAGGATTGAATGCTGACCATGAATGCCATTTATATAAACCAGAATAAAGTCACTGGAAAATACTGAACTTAGGAAAGAAAATATGGCAGAAGTTGCCTCATCTAGAAATTGAGCAGTTCTTTTAAAGTGTAGAATATAAACAACAGATTAAATAATTTTTCATTTAACACATAATTTTTTGAGTATCACTGTGTAGCAGAAACTTTCATAGTGTATTAGGGATGTAATGGCAAATGAAACAATATCTCTGTTCTCACAGAGTGTACAGCCTGGTGAAGAAACAGACACAAAACAGTAAGTTGTTAAGTAAGAAAGTATCAGTGATAACTATTACAAAAGACATCAGACAAGGTGTTCTGATAGATTTGTATGGCTGTCCTAAATTCACTGAAAAAGTCACAATCAAAGAAACTGAAACTTTGATGAGAAAAGAAGCCAGCCATGTACAAATCTGGGTGAAGAATGGTCCAGGCAAAGGAAAACCGTAATGCAGAAGTGCTCTGGAACTAATTTAGTGCATTTGGAGAATAAAAAGAAAGGCCATTGTGGCCGAAGCATAATGAAGAATAGGGTAGCTTGATACTTTGAAGAGAAGCGGGGGCTGGATCAAATTGAGGGTGGTCATGTTAAGAGTTAGGCTTAGATTTAACTCTAATTTCGTGGGAAGCTGTAGAAAGCTTTAAGATATTAAGAAGGTCATACTGGTTTTTGGTTTTTTTTTTTTTTTGAGCCAGGTTGGTTCTCACCATGTAGTTCAAGTATGCCTTGGACTCCTAGTGATTCTTGATCCTTGTACGTCAGCCTCCCAAGTGCTGTGATTATAGGCGGATATCACCACATCTGACTCATATCTTATGATTTTATTTTAACTTAGTTTAGTTTTTCATTTATCTTTCGGCTTTTTGAGGCAGAATCACTATGTGGCCCAGGTTTGCCTCAAATTTATGACGATCCTCCTGTCTCAGCCTCCTGAGTGCTGCTGGGATTATAGTCTTGTACCACCGCACCGAGCTACATCTTTTATATTTTTAAAAGATTGCTTTCTCCTTGTAAAGAATGAATTCTGCTTAAAAGTATGGTTTCAATTTTATCTAAAATTGTCCAAAATTTGTCCTTTATGGCAGAGTAGTACACCATTGTATTTATAAACCACAATATTTTTACCCATTCATCTGGACTGTTTTCAAGATTGAGCTGTTACAGATTGTTGTGCTATAATTATGGGTACGTATATATTGCTGTGATGTGGTACTTTTAATGCGTAGGAAGATAAGGGGAATAGCTGGGTCATGTGGAATGTCTAGTTTTAAATTTTTGAGGCATCTCCATACTTACTTGCATAGTGGTTGTACTAATTTACACTCCCATCAATAGTGGAGAACGGTTCCTTTATCCCCACAGCCTTACCAGCGTTTGTTGTCAGCTGATTTCTTGACGATAGCTGTTCTTTCTGAAGTGAGATGGAATTTGAGTATTATTTTAATTTGCATCTTTTGAATGACCAGTAAGTCAAATAGTTTTTTCAAAAATAAATCAGACACACATGTGTAAACATTGCATTGTTTCTCTTATGTGAGAAAACAGAAGCAGAAATGAAGACCAAAATGGGTGATAGATGTGGGAAAGTAGGAAGAAAATGTTAAATGGGAAGGGGAACAAGGGAAAGGGGACAGGGAAGGGAAGGGAAAGAAAAAGGGGGAAAAACTTTTGTAAATAAGAAAAGGAAGAAGGGTTAAAGGAAGGTGAGGGAAATACGGAAAAAAGGAAAAATCAATATATGTTACATACAAGTACAAAGTCCCTGTGATGAATGTGGTCATTATGTATATCAAAAGAGTACCAATAAAATTAATAAAATTAATTTTAAAAAATAACAAATTCTAGGGAGAATGAAAACCAAGAACACCAATTATAAAGCTGGAAAAAAAAATAGTGGCCTAAACTACAGTCAGAGCAATGAAGCAAGAAATAAATATACATTTGGGATATATTTTCAGAAGTAGATTATATTTGCAAGGGAGATAGATTCTATTAACCTTATGTAGCCTCACATTTTGGTAGATGATAATGCCAGTTGTGAAGATTATGGCTGTGAGTTAGTGCATGTTTGAGGATGGAAAATCTTCTCAAATCAAGAGTTCCATTCAGGATATGTTAAAATTGAAATACTCATAAAACCTTAAATTTGTATGTGATTACCTCGGGAGAGGTTATAGTCTTCTTAATTCTGCTTTCATCTTCAGATTTAGAGTACAATGGAAAAGCTAGAAAGAGAGTGGTCAGTAAGGGAGTTGGAAAATCGGAAGAGTGTAGTATCACAGAGTTGAAGATAAAGCAAATAACTGCCAAATGTTTCTGTGGAAATCACATTGCAGGAGCAAGAAGTGGCCCTTGCCTAGATTGCAGTCATCATTAATGGCCTTGAGAAAAGGAATTTCAGTAGTATGTTGGAGGAGAAAACATGGTTTAAATGGAAGAGGAAAATAAATTGGGAAAGTAGAGATGGGAGAATCATTGGAGCAGAGAAATGAGTTGATAGTCTGCATATAGATGTAGTATCAGGAGAAAGGGCATTTGCTCCTTTTAAAAAAAAGGATACTTTCAAAGAGTATGATATTTTTACCCATTAATCTGGGCTGTTTTCAAGATTTAGCTGTTACAGATTGTTATGCTATAATTATGGGTACGTATATATATATTGCTTTATAACCTGCAGTACCCAGTGTGGAAACTACATCCAGCTGTGGCTAGTGATTTTTAAAAATTTGCTTTAATTTTCTTTCATTAAAATAGCCACAAGTGTCTGGTGATTTTTGTATTGCACACAACAGTGGTAGAACCTGTATATTATTACCGGTGGGAATGGTGTGAGAGGGAGAAGTGGATTATTTAGTAGTGAAGGACATTATTGAAGGAATGAAGTTCCTGAGAAAGTGAGAGGAGAAAGCCCAAAACACTGAAGCATTAATGGTAAATAGATGCAAAGGCAAAAGTGCTGTTGTAAATGAGAGGGGACCGTTGGTTCAGGATAAGGAATTTTCTCTGTTGCTTCTGTTTTCTGTGTGATTTAAAAATGCAGTGTAATCTTGCAAAGAGATTAGAAGGCCACAGGAAAATGAAAAAGTTATAAAATAGTCTTTTAAGATAGGGAACATCAAGTGTTACCTTTTTAAAATTTTGAACTTGTTAAAATTTCAAGACAGGGTCAGTGTTTTATGGTTCTGGAAGAGAAAGGAATACTAAAAAGTCAGTTCCCACAGGAATTATTCCTTAGTAGATATTTTAGGATAATTGCAAACATGTATTAGTATTACTTTTTCTATAGAGAAAGGAAATCTTTTCAGTCAGGTAGCTGCTTTACTAACAGTGGACCATTGCATGAAAATGCCGCTTAGGAAAATGTGGAGGGGTGATGAGTTGAGATTACTATGTCACTTGACATGGTAGATGGGCCTGTAATCCTAGCACTCAGGAGGCTGAAACAGGACGCTCATTAAACCAAGGCCAACCTGGGCTACATAGCAAGACCTTGTCTCAACAAACAAAAAAGAAATTACTGTGAGAACAATTAGAATCAGGACATGGAGTTTATAATATTATTTCTATGATGGTTACTCAGAGTTAACACAAAGAAATGGGGAAATCTGTCCACAACACTAAAGACATAGGATATTTAGCCAAGGGCCTTAATCCCACAGTAATGTCCCACATGAGTCCAGATGAAGACCCAGAGCTCATGACAAGGCCTCTCACGAGTCCAACTGGAGGTCTAGAGCCCACAAGAAGGACTCACGCCAGTCTCTTACGGATCCATGCTGGGAAGGCTGAAAGGTCAGCGGTGGAAGCTAGAAACTCTATGCCAGCAGGGTGAAAGAGCTGTGCTGCTGGTCGGTTGAGGGTTCTACCCTGGAACCAAGAAGTCACACTCACAACAAAGACCAGGGCTGTCCTGAAAGCACCACAGCCATCCTCAGTGACACAGAGACCCCCTAACTCCTCCGACGATAAGCACAGTCGAGTATATGCCAGGAAGCCCGCATGAGGAGTTCATCCTGGAGATTAAGCAGCACTCATCTTCCTCTCCGGAGCCAGGAAGGAATGCTTGATGTGAGGACCAGAGCTTTTCCAGGAGAACCAACAGCTTAAATAGCAACACGTAGGAGAATCCACAATGCCTCAGTGCATCAACACTTAGCTTCTCCTTCACCACTTCTCTATTTATGCTGGCAACTCTCCTCAGGTGAAACATCTACGCTCAGCACCATGGTGATTTAATTCTGCTGGCATTAAGTTGACCACCAGTTTCCAATCCATAACACTGTCTTATCAGAACAACAACAATAAAGAAATCACTATATTATCAGAGTCCTAAAAAGAAGATAAAGTCTACTTTGATCTCTTCCCAGGTTTTAAAGGAGGAAGCAGGATATTACCTTAAGTTTCCCATCAACTCTCTTGACATTTATAGAAAATAATGACTGCATTTCTCAAATTCTAATAAAAACAAGTATTTTTTGACAGATTTAAGATCAAACTGTGTTGTAGTTAACTTCTCAAGTGTATTACATAAAAATCAGAAAAATCTCAAAATTGAAAAAGATCTTCTGTTCATTTGGTCCAGACTTTTGTACCTATTGCAAGAATCTCCACTATAATATACAGTTGGTCATGCTACTTCTTAATGATTTCCAGTGACAGTAACTTACTCATCGAGTATCACTTTTTCCTTCCTCCAGTCTCTTCCTCTCTCCTCTTTCCTCCTTCCCTTCATATGTTGCTCTTTCTTTCCTCTTCTCCCCTTTTTCCCCTTTCTTTTTAACTTCTTTTTCGGTGCCAGGTGTGGAAGGAACCAGGACCTTGCACATGCTCTGCCATTGAGCTACACTCTACTCCTTTCTTTTTTTATAGTGCTGTAATTGTATAAGGATCTTTTCATACTGATCTTGCTTTTCAACTTCTGAGTATTGATTTTAATTCAGTTTCTCCAGGTCTGTAAAGAGATGCTGAAAATAGCAGTGGTTTGGGCATCTTCACCTTTTTTCTGATCCTCAAGGGAATTCATTTTAAGACTTTATTCTTAAGTATTTTCTGTAGGTTTTTAGTAGGTAACCTGTGTTAAAGGGATATCCTTCTACTCATAAGTGTAAATTATTATAATACATTTAATGAAGTATCTGCGATTGTTTTCTTTTACTTCATTAAGTGTGGAGTAACTCTGATTTTTTGATATTAAAACATTCTTCCCCTCCTAAGATAAACCCAACTTAATTACATTTTATGACTAATGACTTACATTATTGGATTTAGCTTATTTCATTCATAAGAGAAATTGGTTTATAATTTATTATCTGTCTACTATGAGAGTCAGTATAAGATAGCAGTTGTTTGTTTTCTGAAAAATACTGTAACAGTCATATCGCCTTGAAAAGTTTTCTTCCCTGCACCTAGAATTTCTTTGAAAGAGTTTGGTTATCAATTCAATTTTTAAAGTTACTTCCACTTTCACATTTTCTTAGCAAATTTCTTGTATTTCCAGAAATGTATCTATTCAGTGTAGATTTTCAAAATTATGGTTTTATTAATTTAATAAATATTGCTATTTATTGAGTACTTACTTGGGTCAGATAATGTTTTAGGTACTAAAAATTGAAAATCAAAGTAAGTCCTTGATCTTACTGAGTTTAAATTCTGCTGGAGTAGACAATAAGCAGTTTAACAACAGGTTGAGTGTCCCTTATCTAAAATCCTTGAATGGAGTGGTGTTTTGGATTGGATTTTTTTAGATTTTGTAATACTTACTCTATATAATAGATCTTGGGTATGGGACCAGAGTCTAACAATAAAATTCATTAATATTTATTATGTTTAGTACACAGGCTAAAGGTAATTTTATACAGTATTTTTGGTACGCCTGACTTGCAACCCATCACTTTTGAGATTAGTTATGCTTAATGTGTAATACGAATGATGCATGCATGCTGTGTAATGTTATGTGCCAGACACAAGAAAAGCTTACTGAGAAGTTGACATTAGTGTAAAGACACAAGAAAAGCTTACTGAGAAGTTGACATTAGTGTAAAGTCTCAAAAAGGTGGACCATATAGAAATATGGAGAGAATACTTCGTTAGGCAGAGGGACTAGCAAGTACCCTGAGAGGAATGTGCCTGGTTTCTAAAAGAATGGAGAAGAGCCTTGAAGAGCTGATGAAAGAGAAAGAAAGGAAGAAGAGGAAGAGATGAGGTGAATAAGGACAAAAGGGGACCCATGACATGCAGATCATTGTAAAAGTGTTGTTTGAACTCAGGGCAAAACAAGTAACCTTGGGAGGAATGCCATGAGAGGAATGGTAGCATCTGACCCAAACTAATGGGCTATCACCTGGGCTACTCTTTTGAAAATAGATGGAAGAAGTGCAAAGCTAGAATTAGAAAGAACAGTTAATGAGTTATTATCATAATAACCCAGACTAGAGATATGTTAGGCTACTTTTGGATTAGGCTGATCACAGTGCAGGTCTCAGTGAAATTGATTGAGTCTACCTAGTTGTAATATTTTGTACATTTATATATTGATTGATGCATTCAGAATTGTTCATGGGCTCCTATAATATTCATAGGATTCCTGTTTATAGTTTTAAAAATCTGTTGTGTCATGTCATAGTGTCACCTGGCACATGAGTATTCCATTGGTATCTGTCAATTCATATATTCTCCTCCCCATTTTTTACCCAGAGGGTAGATTACACGTTTATGATATGGATATGGATAATGATTGAAGGAGTGGGCACTTCACACTTCTCTTGATTTTGATGAAAATGTCTTCCCTTTGTTTTCCAGGTGCAGGAGTTACAGGGAGTTTACAGTTTACAAGAACAACACTTCTGGACCTTATGTTCTGATGTTTACGTTGGGACTGTGAAATTAGTAGTAGCACCTGATGCTGATGCTAGGTGGATTTTAAGCCAAACACATAATATATTTACTCAGGTATGATTCTGTTACTAGTTTCTTTTATGAGTCTTAAAATTTATTGAATCAGGTATTTCTAAAAATTTTACTCACTATGCTAAATACATCGGCTACTGAACTATAAGGAAAGCACAACACTACTTTATCCCTCAGTTATTGTCAGATTTGAGAGATCTATACTTTAGTCAATATTCTTATGGAACATAGTTCAAATTTACTCATTATACTGATCTGATATTCTTCAAGAAAAATTAGATTCTCCTTTACTTCCTACTGTATAAGAGTGATAGATGCTGACTGAACAAAGAATTCTAAAATAGGCTTTGGAGTTACAGTAATACTTCATTAGTGGGTTTAGCTGAAAATCAACTGTTAAGTTTTTTTGTGATAGTCACCTTCTGTGTGATTTAATAGTCATGCCAGGTGTGGTTTCGCACACCTGTAATCCCAGCACTTGGGAGGCTGAGGCAGGCCGATTGCCCTGAGTATGATAATGATATTGTGGTTTACAGAAGAATGTTAGATGATTCATGTTAATGATTCAGTGGTAGAGTATCAGGATGTCTAATTAACTTACAAATATTTCAGCAAAAATAAAAGATTATAAATATGTATGTAGAGAGATAAAACAAATGTGGCAAAATATTAACTGTTGGTATATACAGATGAACGGTATTTTTGTCTTATTCTTTTGACTTGAGAATTTTTCAAAATAACTTAAAAAAAAAAAGTAGTGGCTTCTTATTGCAACCAGGACAAAGTCCATGTTTCTAGCATGGTTCCAGATCTTTTGTCTGCTTCTTGTTGTCATATACTTGGCTACTTTTGAACTATCAGACTGTTTACTTTTCTGTGTGGACAAAGCCCTAGTTTACATAGTGGTCCACTTCATTTGTGCTCTTTTTCTCTGAGGCCTAAAGCGCTCGCGCGTGTGTTCTGTCTGTCTGTCTGTCTGTCTGTCTATTTCTCTCTCGTCTGACTCTCTCTTCCTGTCTTGTCTGTCTCTCTCTCTCTCCCTCCCATCATGTTTTCCTCCCTCCTCCTCTCCAGTCATCAAATCTTCACATATGGATGACAAAACATAGTGTATAGTTAGATTCAAGATATTAGCATAAGTAATCTCTTTTGTTTCACAAAGGGACATGAATGATTAACTTCCCTGAGGAGTGAATTAATGACATAACCCTATGTGTAATTAAGATTTACTCTAATCCTAATCTCTGTGCCATCAAGATCTGCACGCAGGACAGTCTGCTGGTACTATAAATACTCCAGAATTTTGGCAACTAGGTTTCTTTCTTAACAAACACTATGTAGAAGTATAACTCTGACTTTCACGATGAAGCATGTAAGAGCTCCCTAGTAGGTCTGAATCTTCCCATGTCTTTCATGTTGTAGGGGTAAGTAAACAAGCAGATAAATAATTATTTATTTATTACCATTTCTAGATCATTTTTCTCTTCTTTACCATGATTATAGTATGTTCTTCCATCCTAGTAATTTGAGTTTCTGTTGACCTCTGGAATACCATAGGCAGTGTTGGCAACCTAAGATACAGGTGTTACTTGTTTTTGTTTTAAGACAAAAGATATTAATATTCGAGTTTTTTCTAAATTTCAGGATTGAGGTTTAATTGCATTGTTGGCACTTAGCAATAAATTAGTGGGTTTTGGGTTGCCGCTTGGGCTTCCTCGCTAAGGGGTTCACCATCCCTGTCCCAGACTCCCTTAATATGTTGGCAGAGTCACCGTTTTCTAATCGAAGTGCAGTGCTGTTTCTAGGATGAGAAATGTGCAAACAGATGGCTCTGCAGAGGAACTGCCCAAATCATAATTGAAGTAGGTAGAGAGAGGTTCTTCTATAACCTTAGAAATCTTGGCTTTTATGAGGGTTGAAGTCACAAGTTTATTCAGCTGCTTCTTTGGTTTTAAAAACCACATTTAGGTTTGAATAAGCTTTGAAAAATATTTTAAGCCTTTTTATCAGCCAGAGTCATGGCAGTTTTGTTTATTTCATTCCTTTTAGAAAATCAAAGATTCCCATTAGGCTTACAAAAAGCATAGTTCAATTTTTCCCTTGGAGGGGGCAGCAAGGGGAGCACCCCACTAATGACTTTGACTTTGTATTTAATAATTCTGTAGATATTTTGCAGGTTTTTTAGCTCCCATATATGCAAAATTGAGATTTTTTTTTTACTGATTTATTTTTCTTTTCTGCTTGCACCCTAGTAATGCATTTTCTTATGGTATGAATTTTGTAGCATTTTCATTTGATTTCATGAAACATAAATTTTAAAAAATTTTCAATTCTACCATATTCATAAATTTTACTGCTTAAAAATAAAATGAAAATTGCTCTATTTTTGAGAAAAAATTCACACCAATGCCTTAAATATATTTATTGTAGGAAGATTTAAAATACTGATGGTTCTAACAATCCGTAATATTATACATTTTGTTTGTTATATTAATAATCTTCCTTTTTGTCTTTTTTTTCTTTTGATAGAGGGTCTTATGTTGTTCAGGCCAGGCTTGAACTTGCCATGTAGCCTATGCTGTCTTCAAACTCACAGCCCTCCTGCTGCAGCCTCCCAAGTGCTGGGTTTACAGGAGTGCCCCAACACATCTAGCTTGGTATCTTTCTTATAGCAGATCCTAAATCTTAATTTAAGTAATAGCTTTTAGTTAAATAATATGTGAAAAAAGAGACTGGGAATGTGGCTCAGTGGTAGAACCATTTGCCTAGCATTCCCAAGGCCTCAAATTCTATCCCCAGTACTTGCAGTGGGGATATATATACCCTTTTCCATATTTTCCCACCTTTTTCATTTTCTCCCCTCTTGTAAAGGCCTTGTAATCTTTTATAAGTGCTGATTTTACCTGTAGGCTTTACAGACTTTTCTTATCCATGTTTTCCTTAGCTTTCTGCATCCCATGTAAAGAAGTCCACCAGAAATCAGCCTCATCAGGAGACTGGTTGATCCTTACAAGGACGTAAGGCCAGCACTTCCCTAGGTTAGTTATGTATAAGTGAATCCAAGTGGTTATTTGTTCATCGGTTTGCTGGTAGTGGTAGAAGTTAAGGTAGTAGCAATAGTAACAACAACTAGAATATGTTAAGAGGCCACAACTTGCCAGGCACTGTGAAAGGTACTTAACATATTAATTGGGCCTTGCAAGACAGTTTACAGACAATGACATGCAAACCCATGTTATTGTTCATGACTTACAATTTAGTCATATCCACTCAACCATTTTGCCTACAATAAAATGTTTGACATGTCAGACAGTTTTTCAAGAGTTCATTTGAAAGGAATAAAGATTAATACATATTTTAGGCATTTAAAGTAGACAATTTCTATGGCTTTTGTTAGGTAGAGAATGCAAGTAAACCAGTAACCATTTACAGTTGTATTCCTGTTTAGTATTCTAACCTTTTTACTTCTCATTTGTTTTCCTTTCCACAACAATGAATATTTTTGAAGGTATTCTAGGACTGTGGCACCAAGTTGGCATTTCCTTTTCTTTAGGAGTGTAGAAGTGTTCAAAGTAACAAGTTTTCACGGTCTAAGGACCATGATTCAGCCAGCCTCTGATTGCTGGTGTCATTCCAGTGGTAAAATATTTGATGGAACCAAACACTGTTTTCATCTGGTAGCGTATCTGTCATGACTTTGTGGTGTGAGTAAATGCAACCTATTTTGCATTTGGGGAATGAGTGATTTACCATAAGGTTCTTTGGAAATTATACTTTTCTGTCTACTTTGAAGGAAATTGTGAGAGGAAAATGGAAAGCTAGGGAAGTTGAGGCTGTCCCCATTGGAACAGATGGATGAAGCAAAATGACTTTTTTTGTTGTTGTTAGATTGAGCTTTGGTGAAAAGCTGTAGCCCCTCAAGGGATTGATACCAGCTTGAGTAATTAACTCATGATTATGCAAAGATAATTTATCTCGCCTCTTTATTTTTTCTTCTTTTTTTATTGCCTTGGGCTACTTCATTTCTTATTACTATCTTTACTGTGTTAGTGCTACAGAAAAGGAAAATGACAGAGACAATAAACGAATTTGCCCATTTTACTCTCATTAAACATTTTGCTAAAAGAAAAAAGATATTAAGACAATTTATTTGGGCAAAAGTTGTTTTCTCTTAAGATTATATATATAAGAATTTTGCAAAAACAGTTCCTAAGTATGATTATTTCTGGGGCCATCTGATTGAATAAGTCAAATTATACAATTGTAATCAATAAGAATAATTTATAAGAGCTTTCATCATAGATGAAATCCTTTCTTACACATTCACATATGGTCATTATAGTAATAGCAAGAATTTGTAAAATACTTACTGGATGTTGGATGACTATAACAGCCCTGTGAGATGGTACTTATTAATACTTTCAGAATAAGAAAAACTGAGATTTGGTTTCAGTTTTATCTAATGATCATATAGATATTTAGCTCTGTCTTTTCTGTGACGAGCCCCTTAAGCAAAAAGAAGGTACTAGTAAAGACGTTTTCTGTTTTGAACAGTAGTTTTGATTGACCACAGGAAGGCTTGTTTTGTTTTGTTTTGTTTTTTGTAATGAGACAAAACTGCTAAAGCGTAATTTCTGTGCTGACAGGCTTCTTGGGTCTGTCTTACATTTTATCCACTGACACAGATCCTGACTCCTCTCAGGCATGTTAGTCTGAGAGTCCTTCTACCAGAAAAACATCCATGTGAGAAGCAGTGTTTTGAGAAGCTAGAAATTACTGTAAGAAAGCAGTGTTAGTAAATTCCCTCTACTCTATTTTTTGCCTTTGTTTTGAACGCTGCAGTTTACCTTTCATCTTAAGATTTTGACAACAAAAGACTTTTTTCCTAATAATTTGTTTTGATTTTGAAAATCATTTTTTGTTAAAAGAGGGAAATTAGTAGAATTTTGGTTCATTCAGTCAATATTGATTATTGTATATTGGGCACTACTTGAGGTTCTGGGAGTTGGGAGCAAAGCAAGAGAACAAAAATCCTTTCTTTGAAGAGATTACAGTATTTTCTAGTGGGGACATGAGAACAAATAATGGTCAAGTAACTTGTAATATAAGGTGGTAAGTTTTTTTACTAAGGTGAGCAAGGTAAGACTGGGAGTGCTGGAGGCATTTACCATCTCTTGTAGTAAACACTGCCTTTTTCTAGCATATATATTATTACCTGACATACTATGTTTTCTTAAGTATTTATCATCTTCCCTCCTCTCACCCAGGTCCCCAAAAGAACAGAAACTGTCTGAGGGCAAGAATATGTTTTATCTGTTCTGTTTGCTTTTATATGCCTGTGTGACAACATTACATGGGATGCAATAAATGCATAATACATATTTGTTGGACTAGTGAAGTGAATGTATTTTATATAAGGTCGTCAGGATAGGCCTTACTGTCACCTAAGGAGAGATGTAACCAGAGAGCATATATGATGTGAATATCTTGAGAAACAGTTGCAAGCAGAAGGGAGGAGGAGTGAACAGTGAGATCACAGATGCAGTCAGAGGCAGGTCTCTGTAGGCCCTTATAAGGACCCTGCATTTCTAAGGGATAAGGAGGTTGAGCTGTTGCACTGTTTGACTGACCAGAGTGCTGTCATTGTAGTTGTTCTTCTGGGAAGAGATCAATGGAAAGAAAAGACAGAAGTATGAAAACTAGGTAAGAGACTGTGACAAAATCTAGAGGAGAATTGATAGGGCCAGGGTGGTAGCTGTGAAGATGATCTAAGGTGGTCAGATTCTAGGTTTGCATTATATTGGAAGTAAAGCCAACAGATTTTGTGAATGGATTGGATGTTGGGTGTGAGAGAAAGAAAGGTGTTTAGGTGTTGCTATATTGAGGATGAAATTGATCTATAAAAGACTACAGAATCAACAGGTGTGAGGAGTAGAAACAGAGTTCTGGCTAGCGGTGTTGTGATGCTAGACAGATACCTTACGTAGAACTGTCCAACAGATGTCCAGTCTAGCAATACAAATTTGAGAAGTGTGAACATATAGATTAAGGTCTGGATCCAAGATGAGCTATCTAGGGATCAATACAGTTAGTGTTCAAAGACTGAAGGAAGACTAGAAAGAAGAAAGGGCAGCCAGTGACTATTCTCTGGAAGAATGCAAAGAGTGTGGCAGGGGAGTCATCACCGATTGTTATTATTGCTGATGGGTTATGTAGTAAGATGAGAAGCGAGACTTGAGCACTGTAAGAGCAACTGGGAAGTGTCCTTGACAAACAATTTGGGGAGGTGGAGGGAAGTAAATTTTGGTTAAAATGGCTTTAAGGGAAAAGGAATTGTAGACTGCCAGTAACACAATTCTTCTGAAGACTGTGGCTGTCCAGAAGAGCAAGGATTGGCACTGTTCCAGGAGGTGATGTAGGGTTGAGGAAGGATTTTTAAAAAATTGTTTGTTGGTACATTTCTGGTACACATAATGGTCCCATTCATCATAGGGAATCTGTACCTATACATAATGTTTTGGTTCTTTTTTAAGGTGTAAGAAATTATAAAGTGTTTCTGTACTAATGGAAGTGATCCAGTTAAGGATAATTGATAAACAGGAGAGATTGGGAACAATGTAGTGAGCAATATTCTTGAGTAACTACTTCATATCCAAAATTGAAGAAAGTAGATGCAGTGCAAAGTAATTAGCCAATAGATAGCTATACTTACCAAATTTATGTGTTGATCATTTATGAAGGTAGGGTAAGACTAAGGTAAGCTGATTTTAATAGTAACTAACAGAACAATAGCTGAGGAACCCTATTTTTCTAATACCATTTGGACAGGACATATGACCAATACCATGGCTTTAAAAATTTTTTCTGTGAAATAATTTTATGGTTATTTATGGTAAAATGAATTCTTTCTCAGAGACAAAGAGAAAATAATTCTTTCCACTTCCAAGGTGTTTTTCTACTATTTTGTAAAATGTGTACATTATTATTCTCACAAGTCACAGTGCAGAGTTCATGGCCTTTGTCGTTCATGGATTTTTCCTTAGAACCTAACATAAGCGTTTGCAGAAACTTATGCAAATTTGCAGAAATTGCAAATATTCTCTGCAGTTATTTTTTTTTTTTGGTTTGCAAGTAGCCAATCTGAGAGCGTTATTCAGTTCTCCTTGCTGCTAATTGGCTGCTGCCCTGTAACATCTCCAGAAGATGCACCAGCATTCCATAGTGACAGGTTGCTGTACTTTGTGTAGCTATCGCCAGTGTTGTTGGTTTTGTTATTCCTAAAACCTAAGATGCCGGCAAAATGTCTTGCACCTTCTATGGCTTTATTGATACAGTATTTTATTATGTTAAATTACATAACTGTGGGAGACATGGCACATTTAGGGTTTAAACTGTAAAAATAGGTATTTATAGGCATTTTTCTGACTGTATCTGAAATTTGCAGTTTGTCACAATTTGTGGGTGCTCTACGAACATAACCTTTGTGAATTTTGGTGGTCCACTGTAGTATATTATTACTATCTTGATTTTGTAATTTCTTTTTTAACTTTTCAGGCTGGAGTGAGACAACTTTATGTACAGATTGACTTTGCCGCCATGTAATGAATAAAATTACTCTTTTTGGACCAAATTCTTCTGGTACTGTACAATCTAAAACATTGTACTCAGCTCTTTAAAATAGAGAAATCATCAGAATTCTTAGCACCAAGTGACCAGGTAGTACTGTGGGGAGTTCACATCTAAGGGATCACAGCTAAGAGGTTATCTCCTGGACTTTTGGTCTTGTCTTTTGTGCTCTTCTCCCCAAGCCATTCTTCTTTCTGATCTCTGAGGTTTCTGGTTTTGTTCAAGGGTGTTGGCTTGTCCTTTTATAGGGGAGGGAGGGAGGTTTCATGCCAAATGCCCCATCCTCTCATCCCTGCCGGTGAGGAATTTAGACTGTGGGCCTCCAACCATCTGGAATGTCTTCATGGAAGCTGCTAGAAATCACTGCTTTTACTTCCACAAAACCAGTGTTACTAAAAAAATAAAAAAGATATGGAAATCTGTTCTATATGTAATGTCACAGTTGTTGACGTTCTTCAGTATAATTGTATGCTTGTAAAATTGTTTGTACCATGCAAACTTATGAACCAAACCATATTGGGTTTTCAAAGTGCCTTTGTATCAGGAAATGTATTTGCCAGCATAGAATTGTACCATCACAGGTCATGTATTTTTTTTAAATGACTACTCTGTAATCTGTACAAAGTAAGACTCTTGCTAGTATACAGACTGTCATTTTGTATACTTCAGCATAGGTTTAGATATATGAAAAGTTTTTTATTGTTTTAGCTCATCAAAGAATGTGTTATCTTGCTTTTTAAAACAAATTCATTAATCACATTAAATTACTTTGTGAACTGTTTTCAAAACTTTACAGATGCTTTCATTAGTGAGAAAATTATTTTGACCTAAATTGCTAAATTCCAGATTTCTATAAAAGCTCTGTCTGTGATTAATTTTTCTACTGCTGCCCTTGCCATTTTTATACATTTTATTAATGACCAGAAGAGGAATTGTAGACTGCAGGCAAAAATTGCTGTGACAGTGTTATTTTGTGTTTTCATTCTTCAAATGCCAAGTCATACAATATGTTTTCCTGTTTAAACTTTGCATGAATGCCATTGCTTTTAGGAATCCTGTATCAGCATTTGGTTGAGTTTGAACTCCTAAAGTTAACACAGATACCATAGAAGTAAATAAATAGTCTGAATTCTTAGATACTTGAAAAATAAAATTGGAATTTGAGATGTCAAGTGCTTGAACACTCTAAAGTATTCCCTGTATTTTATGAAAAAAGATACTGATTTAGATACATGGTTTCCCATTGTGTTTCATTTTATCATAACAGACCCCTTTTAAGTTTAAAAAATTGAAATTGTTAAGGAAAAGGCCTTTTCAGGGTAAAAATGACTGATTAGCATATAGATCAGCAAAAAGTAGTTTTTCCTGTTTAAAATAAGGAGATAATTTCAGAATGCAGCACAGAGTAGGGCCTCATGGGGAAAGATAAGACTTCCAAGTCAGACTTGTCATCATCTCTTCATTTAGAAGATAATTTCAAAACTGTCTGCTCTCTGCCTGGCCATTATAAAATTAAGAATCTATGCCGTGAATTGTGTTTAATTGGAACAAATGTCGAGGTCTTTTAGGAGGGAAAGCACAAAAAGCAAATGACCTGATACTAGTATTTTCATAACAAGAAGTCATTTGAAAATTTGAACCACTACCAAGTCCACTGGAACTCTGGGTTATTCCATGGGTTTGGCATGTTACAGAAAATAACAGGTTAGCTGAAGGCAGAGATGTTGGATGTGTGCCTTTACAAACTAATTATGTGTAACTATATTGACATTTCACATATGGAGATAATCATTATGTGTTGTAAAACTCACTAGTGCATCTTAAAAACCGAGTTCTGCCCTCCATTCCAAGTGAAGCTTGCCAAAGTACGTTACCACTTCATTTCGCTCCTCCCTTACTGCGCAAATCCATGGATTTTTTCCTTAACATGGCATAGTGTTTGGTGTAACAGTAATTCTGCACTTGTTACCAAGAGATCATTTAATATATTATTTAACAGGTTGGCATTAGCATTTACACTTCACTGTTTACCTGTGTGTACAACAGAAAAAAAAAATTAGTGAGGAAGAACAGCTTTTTCTCCCTGGAAATTCTGTCTTACTGTTCTTGGCACAGATGTATCACTAAAGTAGATAGTTCACTGAGAAACACCACCTGATAGTGATTATAAGTAAATTTAGAATTTAGTGTTTCTAACACTCAGCTACCTCTTACAAAACATAATGTATATGTATATCTCAGTGTAAATTTGCCAATATTTTAAATATCCTTGAGGGAAACATTTGTATTGTTCAGGAGAAGTTTACTGTAAACTTTAACAGAAATACACTATTGCTTTTCAAAGCCCATTGTATTACTCAAGTTGAAGGACTTAACATATGTGCAACTTGCTCATTTTTGCTAACTCGTCATGCATCTGTGTGAAGGACAGTACCTAGTTTAGGTTAGTGCTCCTGGTGTCATCATCAATGCCATTAGTATGCAGCAGAGGCAGAAGACCGTGGTGATAGATCAGTGCTTCCACATTCTTTAAAGCCTACACATAGACACCATTAACCCACATACTGTGACTTTTGTGCACCTCTCCAAAGCAATCAGATCATTAACTTAAAATGCTGCTTCAATAAGTTATCTGCTGTGGAGTAAGTTTTTACAAAACACATAATGGTAGGATTTAAAAGTATTACATCGCTTAACACACACACCTTAGCAAGGACCATGCTTCGAAGTAGATCAGAGCTGTCAGTTTACAGTTGAAAAAAATGGAAGCCCAGAAAAGCTGTTGCTTACTCAAAGTCACAGAGGTAATCAGTCTGCAGTAAAGCCAAGGACAAAATTCAGACCTTCTGACTCCAAGTCAGTACTGTAGTTCTTTATTGTGCTTTTTTCCCAGTGTAATACTTGCTTTTCTGTAAATGTGGGTTAAATACTGTTTGTAAATAAAGGACATTATGACCTCCATTTTTGGTACATGAAGGCACTTTATAAATGGGATTTTGTCTCATTTTTCGTAACTAATTTTGAAGTTTAGATTATTTACTTTTTGTTCAGTACTTTTTGAAATTTTTAAAAAGTTTTTTACTCTTGTGAAGCCAGTTCCTGATTTAAAAGATAAATAAGGATATTTGTTTTGTACAACAGATACTTTTAACACGTGGGTGAATTTTTCTGTTAACTACTCCAGCCTTTATATAAGCACTGCTTAGTTTCTTTAATCTTTTTTTTTTTTTGGTCTGCAAGGTGATACTTTTTAGAAACCAGGTTAATTCACAGGTCCTATCATTTCAGTCTTGCCACTGTGCTTTTTTTTTTTAAATCAGTGTAAAGCTTTCTTCAGATTCTCAAACCTGTGCAAAAATAGGCATTAAATATTCTATTGAACGAATCTTAATTCAGCAGGCTAAGGTGTGAGGTGTTATCAGAATTCCACATGCTATTTCCAACTCTTTAGACTTTTTTCCTTCTCATAAAAACCTTGGGAAACATTCATTACAAGTTGTATCAATGGAGGATTGTTTCAAGGTGTGATTTCCTTCAGAAGCCTTGAGTTTTCAGATCTCTACCATAAAATATAATCAAGTCAAATTCAAAGACAAGGAAAACTTCTGTCAAGTAAGTGTTGATAGAAAAGTGTAAGTCTATTTAATAGCTAAATAGATGGAACCCATTTCATGAATGCATCTTTGGTTTATGATTACCCATTTTCTGACTTTAAATTATACACATAGCAAATAAAGGGAATAACCTGTATTAAGTGCATGTCATGGCCTCTCGCACATTACCACATTTAATCCTCACATATGTATTAAAATTAAAATTTTGTTTTTATGATTGACAGTATTTCTGAATATATTTTTGAGTTCTCGTAAGGAGGAATTCTTACCCCCTTGTTAGATCAGTAAGCTGTGCCAAGAGACTGTGAGATGGTATTACTGAGAGAGTCAGCCACAGGTAGAACACTCACTCAAAATCCAGTACCTTTCCTGATGACTGTTACGTACGTCATTCAGCTAACTCAGTGGAGCATTGCCCTAGTATGCACAGGGCCCTGGGTTCAATCCCCAGTACTACCAAATTTAAAAAAAAAAAAGTTTTCAAGACGTGCTAATAATTCTAAGCAGGCTTTGCTAGAAAACTGAACACTTAGCAGATGATACAGGCCCAACAGTTATTATAACCTATTTAGACTCACTTAATCTTTCTTTGCATTCTTAGGCATATTTCCCACCTTTGCCATTGATCGAAAGCCGTGCAAAATAAAAAAACTAATCAGCACTCCTTGTGCACTTTTAAAACCACTTTGAAAATGTGCAGTTTTGTTGGCACTCAAGAATAATTGCTTAAGGGACTGGCTCCCAAAAAGGTGTCCATGGCAGCCTGAAGAAGTGAACACCTGTCTCAGACAACTAACTTTACACAAGTAGGGAACTGTCTTCCAAGAAGGACAAATAATTTTGTGCTGCAGGAGAAGGATTAGGATTTGATTTATATTATATTTTATATCTACCTTTTCAAAACATTTATTTCATAAATAAAAATCTATGTTATAGTTGCACAACAGCTTTTTAGTGTAATTTTGATCATGATATAAAGGAGACTGTCTTTGTCCTGTACATTCCTTTATCCCCAAACTGAGCATGCATGACATGCTCACTGTTTCAGTAGAGATTACTGTAGATAGTAGTGGATACAAGTGAGGGAGAAGAAAAAAACCAGTAACTTACTTATTTCAGAAAACACCTCAGCATTTCTTTGGCATTTTTGCACAAGTAGGTGAATTTTTCTCTGCTTTGGCTATTTTTTTTCAAAATAGCCTTTGTGAGCTGCTCATTCTTTCTAATATACAGTGTAAGAATGCAGATGTTACCTGGTTTGCATATTGTTGGACAGGAATTTGGCAGAATTGGGTGTGTGCAACCTGGGTAACTTGAATTTTGTGTTTTGTTAACCAAATCAGGATTACATTGTCTCCTTAGTTTTTCTGGAAAATTATTATATTCATAGTATTTTAAGTACCTATATAATCCGCTATGTTATCTCTATAATCTGCTCTATTATCATCCAAAACGCTTTCAGGGGTATTTCTCGAAGGTGCTTCTATAACACTATATTAAGTGATGTCAATATTATTAGAATACTTTTTTTTGTATTGTTCTCCAAATACTAAATTTTAGTACGATATTCCACTATTCACTCAAATTTTCTTTTGTTTCTTCCATGGTACAACTTCCACTTTATACTAGTAAAAAAAAAGGCTTATGAATTTTAGCATTTCAGTGTTGTGTTACCCTCAATGACAATTCTACTTTGAATTAGACACATCCTTTTAAAGTCTGTCAAGTAATTTCAATGCGTCTCAAACAGCAACAACTTCAGTGATATTTTTCCCACCTGTGAATTTTCCCCCAACTCTCTCTAGTTTGATAAACACAGTGGGTGTTTTATAGTAGAAATATTCTGAATGGGAAAATGCCAAGTCCATCCCTTAGTATGTACAACACTTTACCTCCCTCCTTTTAATGGTTTTTAAACATACAGTCAGGTTTGGGTTTGATTCCTTTGGTATCATGGCATCAAAACATTTCTAAAAACGTGTAAGACTAAATGAGGATGTCACACTGGAGAGACTGTACTTGTGTGATTAGAACAGGCTAAGGTAGCTGCTTACGACTTGCCCAAAGTATAATACAACAAATCTGTAATGTGTTTCACTTTTTCTACTTACACACATTCACATATGTATTTTATCTTCAGATGTATTTTAAAAGAATCATGAGCAACTGTATCAAAATTCTTTTCAATAAAATTTCTCTTTTAAAATATTTGCCTTAATTGTATCTGTCAACTTGCTCAGTGGAAAAGAATACTTGAGAAGTTACTAGAATAGACTGGAGAGGCACAGAGGAATAATAGGTAAGAACTCTTCTAGTAATATTAAGGAATGAAAGAAAAAGAATGATTCTCAGAGATGGGAAACAACATGACTCATGAGAGAAGAGCTGTTACAAGCTGGAAATGTCTACACCGAGCAGACACTTCCGTGGCTCTTACTCATCACTTCATCTCATAACCACATCCCAAAGTATTTCCAGGGATTTGTGCTAACTCCACAGGGATTTGTGCTATCCTTTGACCGCATGTGATCTTTTCTTATATGATGTAAAGATTAAAGCATTTGACCTAAGCATCCATTCCCCTTCCAAAATTTTCCTTCTAATCAGAAAAAATTCCTTTTTAAAATAACTCCTTTCGCAATATCCCTGGCACACTCACACCACCTCAAAGATAATTCTTTCTTATCAAAGCACACGTTACTATCATTCCTAGTCACACTATACGGGTTTACCCAAATGAGGCATGGTTATATACACTTGTAATCCCAGCACTTAGGAAGCTGAGGCAGGAGGATCACAAGTTTGAGACCAGCCTGGGCTACACAAGACCCTGTCTCAAAAACCTGGGGAAAAGGGGCTTTATCCATAACATGTCTGCTGTTGGACTCTTCGTATATGTTACATGTGCTTTATCTTCTAGCTATCACCACAGCTCCTAATAGTTTGGCTCTGTGCTCTATTTTGTCCAAATGTATAAAGTACCTCAGTGGCTTCCTTGTCTCATCCATGGAAGAACTACAAACAACAGCTTGCCATGGTGGTGCACACCTGTAATCCCAGCAGTGGGAGGCTGAGGCACAGAATCCCTGTAAATTCAAGGCCAGCATGAGCTACATACATAGCAAGACCCTGTCTCCAAAAAACTATAAGCAGCACATTCAAAATTTTTAAAAAATTTATCTTTCCACTTAAATGTCTTCTAATAACCAATTTCTGTCTGAATTCTTCATGGAATACTCAGATATGTAAACAATGTCTTTACCACCTCCTTTTCCAGAATCCCCTCCTTATTACAACAAAGTCTCCCTTCTTTGAACGCATTGCCCACTGCCCTATTGGAGAACCTCACTGATGGCTGCAAGCAGAACCACATTTGGTAACTGCCTGCTTCCCATCTAGTTTGTATCTAGCGTTAAGTCACTTCCACTTCAGGTCCACATCACACCCCCCACCCACCCACAAAAAATTCTGGCCTTGGCAGGGAGGAATTTCTGCTCAGTCTGACTTTTGTCCAGGCCTTTTAAGCACTTGCTTACCCAGCTTCCTGACTGCTGTGTGCAGGCCCTGCTGTATGCTGCACTTTGACTTATTAGTTCCACAGCAATTGCCAGGGACTCCTTGCATTTCCTATTTTCTGGAATTAGCTTCTTGTTGGATCGGACCACAGTGGCCTGCAAACACCTCTTCAGGGCAGCTCCTCTGTTTACCCACAGGTTTTAGGCAAGTTGTTGACTGTACCAACAATTCACCCTAAGCTTCCCACTGTCCACTTTCAGTCATCCAGCTCCAGGGTCTTGAGGGGGTCTTTAATGCCTATCAAGTACAACTTCCTCTGTAAAACTCACAGCCCTTAATGGCTTTCTCTACAGCTATTCAGTTGCTTTGATAGCTCAATAAGCAATCTTCATGAATCTAAACCAGAGAAAGAGCAAAAATGGGGAAGTAAACAAATTCAAGAGATTCAGAAGATGTAAACAGCAACTTACTGTTTTCTTTCTACCTAAAGGAAGGAATAGCACTTTATTGAGATCTTAGCCCATTCAAGTACCTTGTTAGCATCTAGCCCTACTTCTAAGCTTTAAAACAAACAAACAAACAAACAAAAACCTTAGGCTTAGCACATGTTACAACATTCAAATGTACATTTCAACTTTATTTGCTAAATTCCTATATCCAAGAAGAGCACTGATACAATGAAAATTGAATGCATATAGGCTGGCATAGTAGGCAAACAAAATTTATTGAAAACGAACTGGTTTTTAGTAAGTTTAAAACCATTTTGAAAAATTTTTCTGTGTGGATTGTTAAAATGAATTATACTCTTGTAAGCTGGCCAGTGCTAAAGCTAAAAAATTAAAAATAAAAGCATACAAAACAAAAAACTTCTTAACATTTCTTACTGAATTTTGATACAAGTATTTTAAAAGCACAACATTTTAGGTTATATGAGGATCTCTTTCTGTTACCTGCTTTTTTAAGTTATAAAGCCATATCTCCTAAGATTTCATTGTCTCTGATTACTGTTAACAAGTTGCAGAGACTAAACTTTTCAAAATCATACTTTGGAGTATGAAGCTTCATTCTAAAAGGTTAAATTGTTAGAGGCTTAAATTATTGATGAATTACCTTGATTTTACGGAGATTTCATTTTATATTGTTAAAAGTTCTGTTCTCCAATTTCTAGTTCTCAGCACAGTCGTTATTAACAAGTTCATTCTGGTGTTTCAGTGGGTAGTTCAAGTTGTTACATGTTACAATTCTAACATGTTAAAATTCACTTGAAAATGTCTTCTCTTGGAATAGAGAGCCATCTTTGTTCTGCTTCTTAAGCCTTCTAGCTGTGGCTCCCACCCGAGCCCACGGAGTCTTCCCTGCACATGCAGAATTTAGGAGTTGGCCAAGGGTTTAAAGAAAGACATAAAGGTCTGGCATCTTCTTTGGCACTTTGACTTCTAAGATTTGATACTTCAATTTCCAATTTTATCCTCTAAAACCTCAAGCCTGGAAGACTGCAACTTTCTCTTGAAATCCAGTTTTCACCAGAAGTATGGGAATGCCTTCAGGGGAACGACTGTGTAGCATAGTTCTCAGCCTGCTTTTTGGGACCCTCTAGTCTCTTCAGACAGTAATTGATTATATTCTGTTCAGAGTTTATAATTGGGAAGGACTGTATATTACAAGCTACACCACAGTACCAAAGCCAGAAGTTCTTTGTTGTACAATTCTTTTTAATTTTTTTTTGTTTTAAAGAGGATAAAACCAAGGAATATAAAACAATACAACCAATCAAAATAAACCAGTAAAAGTGACTTCAAAACCTTACAAAATCAACAATAGTTACCATAATGCCTTTTTTTGTCTTCAAAATAGCTGCAGATACCTTCAGATACAGTAAAAATCAAACATCAGAAACAATAAAAACAAAACAATGAATGCAATAAATGAATATGTCTTGCTATCTTTTAATAGCTACTCATGCCATCAGATTTAACATAATCAAACAAAAAAGAATAAACCCAACCCAACAAAACAATGAAAATGAAACGGTTTCTAGGTGGGGATCATCTGGTGAGGCCTGGTTCTCTCACTCCACAGTCTGCGAACGGCACTGACTCCAGAGAGGCTTGGGTGTGGTTGACTCCACTCTAGCAGTGGCCCGTGCATGGTGCTGGTTTCCAGACAGGAATTGTCCTTGTGAGCCCTGGTTCTCTTCCCCCGAAGTCTGCAAATGGCACTGACTCACAAAGAGAGGCTTGGGTCCATCTGTCCCCACTCTGGCAGTGGCACACGCATGGTGCTGGTTTCCAGGCGGGGATCACCTCATGGTGAGGCCTCTGTTCTACAATTCATAAATGTCTGGCTTAAAGCCTCAGAAGAAAATAATAGAGAACTGACTGAAAAGTATGTTGTACTCTGCACTTTTGTGCTCAGTAAGCTGAAAATGGGCTATTTCAAAATCTTTTATCCCAAAGGAAATAAGTAAAAGTAATTTCTAGTTCAATTATACCAGGAAGTAGGGAAATTTTTCTTCAACTTTCAATGAATTTACTAAGCAAAGAAGTCAAATTAATTAGGCCATGGAAATACTCAGAATATGACTAACAGAACTAGTATGTAACAAAGCTATTTTTATTCCCAACTAACAAAGTACCAAATTATGATCATGAAATATAATGTTATTTAAAAGTAGTAAAAGTGAGATCATTCATGAATGTATGATGGCACATTAACTGAATTAAGTGATACGAAAACTTTTGATCAATCTATTGTTACCGTCAATCCAAAATTTTAAAAGTTTTATTTTGTAGTCCGCAAGTTTCCCATTTGTGTGGATGTGAAAGATGCTATTTAAAACCAAGCAACTATACATGGCTGGCTGAACATTTATAATTAAATAATTAAATAACCTCCAAAATACAGCAGAACAGAAACAGATACACTTCTGCCTGCTGGCCGCTACCACCAGCAGGGTTCTTCCTGTGGGCAGCCACCACGGGCAGAGAGAGTCAGCAGATCGACCTCCACCTGCCATCTGCCACCACCAGGAAGGAAGGCTCCTTCCTGCAGGCAGCCAAAGCAGGCAGACAGCAGGGACACATAGCCAGGAAAGCCCATGCACTCCACCCACAGAGGGGCAGCCAACAAGGGAAGTGCCTGGGGCCCCATAACCAGCTTGCTGGGAGGAACCCAGAAGGATGTCAAGGTTATGGAACAAAAGGCAGTCTCAGACCTCCAGCCCACACAGAACAAGTCTGGGCGATACAGTCATGGAAGAAGATGCAAGTCACACACCTGAAATCTCTGAGAGGATAGCAAGTAAAGAAACAACTTCATGAGACTGCGAAAGCAATCAAATCAGAAGTAATGTCTCAGATATAATAAATCACAAACATAATGAAAGAAATGCTCAGCACATCTAAAAAAGATAGATAAAAAAAGAGGAGCATAGGAACATGATGGAAACCTTGAATGAACAATATAGAAAGGAATTACAATGCATGAAACAGATTCAAAGAGATATCCAGGAAATTAAAAAGTCAACTAAAAGCCTGGCAAAACAGCTTGAAACAGACTAAAGATAGACTTCGAAATCTTGAAGATAGGATTGCCATAGTGATCATGAAAGGAAAGAACTCTTAAAAATAACAGGGAATCAGGAAATAACAATTCAACGGCTATAAGATGACATAAATAAGCATGATGTAAGAGTGATAGGTATTAGTGAAGAAACAGGGGTCAACACAAATGAATTTAAAGGCTATTTTCAGAATAGCAGAAAATTTCCCAAACATGGAAAAAGGATCAGGCATATACATAAATGAGGCATATAGAACTCCAACTAGCCATAACCAAAGTAAATCTACACCCAGACATATGATAATCAAGATCTCAGAAATTCAGCACAAGAACAGAATATTAAAACTGTTAGAGAAAAGAAACAGATCAACTGTAAAAGAAAACCAATCAGAATCATGGCAGACTTATCAACACAAACCATCAAGTCAAGAAGAGTTCGGAGCGAAGTGTTTCAAATCCTGAAAGAAAACAACTTCCAACTCAGATTGATCTACCCTGCAAAACTACCTTTCAAAATTGATGGAAAAATAATACACTTCCATGATAAAGAACAACTGAAGGAATTCATGACCACTAAACCAACCCTACAGAGAGTGCTAAAGTATATTCTAGAGAGAGATAAAGATGACCACGGTTCCAGAAACAGCACCGGAGGAGCATCACCAAACAAGACAGGAAATTGATTGAAGAGGAAAAATGGAGGGCCAACACCAGGAGGATAGCATAGCAGAGACAAACTAATTTATGCTGGTTGTAACCATTAATGTAGGTGGCTTCAATTCAGCAATAAAAAGAAATACAGGGACAGTAGATCAAGAAACAAGATCCATCAATATACTATATACAAGAAACACATTTACCTGGAAAAGAAATTCATAGACTGAAAATCAAAGGAGAAAAAAACAATTGTTTCATGTGATAGGAGACGAGAAAAAAAGCAAGAGTAACTTTCCCATCAACCACAGAAGGGGTAAGAAAGATACGGTATTTTCATACAATGGAAAGCTACCCAGTTGTAAAGTAGAATCTTGAGGCTCTTTTAGGTAAATGGATGCAACTGGAGGTCATGTTCATGGGCAAAACAGTTTGAACTCATACAGTTGAACCCTAGCATGAAAAAACAGGAGAAGTTAATGGGATCCAAAAAAAAAAAAAAAAAAAAAGTTATTGTAAAAGTGATAGGGGAGGAAATACCTGGAAGAGAAAGGTGGTAACTAATGCTAATTTCTTATTGTCTTGTCTTGAACTCTTATATTGTTTTCACAATTTTGTTAGGTTTGGCTTTGTTCTGTCTTATTTTGTTAGATTTTACTTTGATGGTATGGGCAGCTATTTTGCAATCAGTGGGATGCATTATGGTAATCATGGCTGGTTTCTGATTATCTTGTCTTGAAGTCTTATAAGGCTTTCATTCATTGAATTGGTTTTATTCTATTTTGTTTTGTTTTGTTTATTATGTGATGGTATAAACAGCTATTTTGAAGAAAACAAGACATTTGGTAGCCATTTCTGATTTCCTAGCATCTTGTTTTGAAATCTTATCATGCTTTTATCCTTTTGTTTTGATTTGGTTCTATTCTGTTGCATTTTGTTTGATTTTGTTATATGTGACAGTATGAACAACTTTTTCGAGAAGAATGAGATATTATAGTAACCATTGTTCATTTCCTGTTATCTGGCTTTGAAGTCCTGTAGTGCTTTCATTCTTTTGACTGGTTTTATACTATTTTGTTATGTTTGATATTATTGTGTGTGAAGGTATGCTCAATTATTTTGAAGAAAATGAGAAATTATGGTAGCCATTGTTGATATCCTGTTACCTTGACGCAAGATAACAGGCAAGCAACTGTGTTGCTTATATTGTTCTCTTCTGATTTGCTTTGTTGTGTTGTTTTGTTTCATTCCCTTTAAAATACAAAAATTTTAAAAAAATAAATAAAAGAAAAAAATACAGCAGAATATGAGTCACAAAATTAGGATATTTTCTAAGACACTTGTCTTGGTTACTTTTTTCTCGTGGCTGGGACAAAATACCTGATACCAAAATGAAGGGAAGAAAGGTTTATTCATCTCACTGTTGTGGAGGTTTCAGTCCATAATCAGCTGGCCCCAAGGCAGGGTGGCATGGCCCTGGGGCAGCACTTCCAGGCAGCAGCCAGAGCAAAAGGGAAGAAAACAAGCCTCTTCTCCTGGCTTATATTATACACAGTCCTCCCCCCACCCCATCCCACAACCCCCAGGGCAGGCATAGCACTCACAAAATATTCTTGTCCTCCTTTGCACAGGATGAGGATATTTTAAAGTAAGAACCCTGGCTCCCTGCTGCATCTCTCAGTTAAATTTCTAAACTGCTCAAGCTGACACAGTGTATCAACCATAATAACACTCAATTAAGAAGTGTCATGCAGCCTGTGTCCCCCAAGCTGTAAGCACATGGAGAAAGGTAGAGCTGTATTCTTCACCCCTGTTTCTGCTTTTAAAGGATTCTGTCTGTGGACATCCACTCACAAGTTTTGCAGCTTGGTCTGCTACATGGGTATACATCCTGAAAAGCTGCTAAAATAACACAACTGATGATATCACAGGGAAAACACTCATTGCCTTAATCATTGTTGAGGCAACTCCTTTCTTTTTGGTCACTTGTTCTTATTACTTTTAGACAAATCAAAAAGACCTGTTTCATATGTCATACAAATACGTGTACATTCATATCTGATTGAATGAATGTGTAACCACAGAAAATGTCCATGTTCAGAGTCTAGAAGTCCTTTTCTGGGATGGAAAACAGACTTAGCATCTCCATCTCCAGTGGATGCATGCTGCCTCCTGTGATGATCAAGGAATGCAATGGTCCTCCCAAATCCACAGTACTCATCTGCTGTAAGGTGCCTGCTGCAATTTTCTGGTCCTCAGCGCCTACCCTGGCTAAGCCAACACAGAGTGTCTCTTCAGTGATTGCTATTAAAAAAAAAAAAGAAGAAGAAGAAGAAGAGAAAGAAGAAGATGAAGGAGGAGGAGGAGGAGAAGATACAGCCATTCAGTTCAGCAAATGCAGTATCTGTTTGACATTCAAAAACATTAGTACCACACATTTATTTTTTAAAACTCCAAATATCTTTTTTTTTTTTTTTTTGAGAGAGAGAGAGAGAGGATCTTATTATGTAGTTTAGGCTGGTCTTAAACTCACTCTGAAGCCCAAGCTTGCCTTGAACTCATGGTGATCGTCCTGCCTCTGCTTCCTGAGTGCTAGAATTGGAGAGGTATGCCACCACATCTGGTAAAAGTCCCAAATATCTTTGAGTCCTTTAGCCACTCACTACAGACCAATTACTTTACCTCTTGAACATTTCAAAAGCTTACATGAATCCAGGTTATTAAGGACCTGATAAACAATAACTATATTCATACTCCTTACAATTGCACTGTATATGTCTTAAACAAATTCTCAGTGAACATATTTATGACATACTTTACTTTTTTTTTTTTTTTTGGTACCACAGATTGAACTCACAACCTTGTGCTTGCCAGGCAGGCACTTATGCCAGGCGGGTATGCCAGCCCGACATACTTATATTTTTCTTTAAGTTCTTTTTGAGTTTACCACTTTCATATCTTATTTAGTTTTTGTTTGTTTGGTACCAGGTGTCGAACTCATGACCTAGTGCTTGACAGACAGGTGCTTATGCCACTGAGACAAATCCCTGGCCCCCATACTTATATTTTTAATAAATTCTTGAAGCTTGACATGGTGGTATATGTGTGTAATCTCAGAAATCAAGAGGCTGAGGCAGGAGGATCACCATGAGTTCAAGGCTACTCTGAACTACATAGTGAGACCCTGCCTGAAAATTCAAAAATAAATAAATAAATAAATAAAATAATTCTTGAGATATATTCATATTGAGAAAGAAAAACCAGGGGGCTATGAAATAAATACATGGATTTGAGTTTCTGCTTGCCTACATAATTAGCTACATGTCAAACCTCAGTTTTCTAAATGTAATACTATCTCTCTGAAGTGTTAATTATGAGGACTAAGATAATGGGTACAAGACTATTTAGTAAACTGGAGAGCCCTTAACAAAAATAGGCATTTTGGCATTACTTATACTTTTAATTTTAGAATTTTAGTACAATTCACTCTGCTTCTACAGCTGAAAGGCTGATCTTTTAACTGGTTTTACACTTTTTTTTCTTTTCAAAAGTTTATTTGATAAAGTAAGAGTGTGAGAAAAACTGGCTCTGCAAAGTGAGCTTGGGTCAAGTGAAAGAAAAAAAAGCAAGATAAAGAACACCCTGAGAAAGCAGGGTGGACTGTCATGAGGAAAGCCATGAGAGCCGGTTTTACTGTTTAGTTAGGAAAGCTGTCTTGACTGAACAGTGATCAGAGTGGGGCAATAAGCTACTCGGTACGTTAAGGCAGGAGAAACACAAGTTGGAAGGCCAGCCTGGCAACTTGGTGAGTCCCTGTCTCAAAATAAAAAATGAAAATGACTGGAGATTAGGTCAGTGGTACAGCAATGCTCAATACAGTCCCCAGTATTGTCCCTTACAATGATCTGTACAAGGAAAAGTAGATATGCAAGGAATTCTTCACCAAGTCATAAATACAGAAAATCCTTACTATGTGTTTCACAAATGTAGTAAGGTGTACTGATGAGAATAAAATATGCAGCAATTACTCACAAATCTCTTAATGTATTTTGCTATCAGAGGATAGGTACGCAAAGGCAGTTAGCACCTTTTAACACAATAGGATACGTTTAAGAACTTCTTACTAAAGATTTACTGAAATTACACATTTTAGTATGTGTGCAAAATCTACGTCTATTAGAAATGCAAGAATAAACTTTCTTGTCTTCACCCTAAAGAAAAAGTAGAATAAATATATTTTTTGCAAGACAGATTTCACCACTGATTAGGGCTAAAATGGAAGCTATTTTACCAAAATATTTATACATTAATATTTATATCAAATGTGATTATACTTTATTGGTTAAAAAGAAACACCCTTTATTTTCTAGACTTTTGTTAATTTTACTGTAAAGAATGCCATTTTTGGGCCAGGGATTTAGCTCAGTGGCTTAGGCACCTGCCTGGCAAGTGCGAGGTCATGAGTTCCATCCCCAGTACCAAAAAAAAAAAAAAAAGAATGCCATTTTTTTTTGTACAACTGGAAACCTGTGGGATTAAAGTTAAAATCATAAAAAAATGAGAAAGAGTACAAAAGCAAAAGCACTGACTCTTGCTTCAATGGTAGCATAAATACATCTGTATCAGATGTTACATCATCTAACCTCAGTATAACGTTTAGGGAACAATATGAGGGCCTTCAGGGGTCATGAGTACCTGGTTCTTCTCCTCCTACTCTTCGATTTTGGACAATTTCCAGAAGCTGCTGAGCTGCTTGGTTTACACTCATATACCGAGGTGGTTCATAGATCTTCCTTCCCCTATAAATGTAAAAGTAAATGCCATCATTCTTGGTCATGTAATTACACAGCACACTCATAATGCAACTATTCCATCATGTAGACTCAAGAAGTACAGCCTACATTCTGTTAGAAGTTTTCACATGATGCCACCCACACATCAAAACATGAGTCCAGGGATAGGTAAGTTTCTTAAACTTTTTGACGTTATTCCACTTTAACTCTTAATATCACAGAAATGATGGTAGAAATAAAATCCAATAATTGATAGATGTCTATATCAAAGTTAATGTTTAAAGTGATGCCTTAGGCAAAAATAACATTACGTAAATATCAAGTTGTTTAAGTTAGTTAGATTCTAGAGTGTTACTCTTTGTTAATTTTTATTTCTTGTGATGATCAAGATCAAACAAAGGGTCACATATATGCCAGACATCTTTTATTAACATGTTTAAATTACTTAGCCTTTTTTTTTTCACTTCTGCCTCTAAGCAAGGACAAGCAGTAAAAGCCCTGAAAAGTATTGGTAGTGATTATGTTACTTCTGAATGCCTCAAAAGCCTACAAATTTCACCCAATGATCATAACAATAAAAGTGTAAACTTTCAAGTTATAAAACAGTTCACACTGATTACTGCAGAGACCCACAAAACAATTCTTTAAGTCAGTGTTATCCAATGAAATATTCTATTTATTGGAAATTTTACAAGCCATAAAACAATTTCAAAATTTCCAGCACCACATTAAAAGATTCAAAAAGACAAAATTAATTTTACTAATATGTTTTGTTTAACCCAATAGATCCAACACATTACACTTTAATATTTACTCACATAAAAATTAATAAAGGCAGCTTGGTGGAGGACTCTGCCATGCTCCTCCATCATGCTAGCTGATTATGGATGGAAAGTTCTACAACTGTGAGCTAAAATAAACCTTTCCTTTCACTTGTGGGTATCAAGTATTTTGCTCCAACAACAAGACAAATTGTCAGTGTTGAATTTATGAGATCTACTCTATTTCCACTTTATCACATTGCTCATCATTTTAGAAGAATAAGTGTTTAATGTTAACTATTAATAAAAGCTAATTTTTCAACAATCTTTAGAACTCATGTCATTTAAGTAGAATTTATTGCTTTGCTTGAAGAATTAAAATAGATAGCAGCATTCTTAGAAAAAAACTTACTTGATTAGATTTTCCACAGACTGCTCCTTTACTTTGATGTCTGTAAGGAATAAAAAATAGTTCTCTGAATTTAACTAATTCCTTAAATTTCAGTTAAGAGTCATCTAAATTTTTGGAAAACATTCTTCCCAAGTTCCCAAAATGCTGATCTGAGAGTCTGTAGAGTCTATCTACACTTACTATATCTAGCCATTCTGTTATGGAAATTAGAGAGGAATGGAAGCTTGTGGTTGTGTAAAGGACCTTAGTTAAAAACCAACGTGAACTTGGCTGAGATCACCCTGTAGGTATCTAACTTTCTACTAGAAAAGAAGAAAAGAAAAAAATTAGATAAATATTGATATATATACTATCCAACAGCTAATCATATTTATTACTACTAGATTGTAACTACATAGACTCAACTGTGGAACCTTGACTTATAAACTCGATTTATTCCCAAAGTTTTGTTGTGAGTCAAGCTGTCAATTGAAGGCTCAGGCTCCTCTACACAGCCTCTCTCCTGAATACAGGCGGACCTCAGTGTCCTTGGAGAGACGTTGGCCCAGGATTTCTCAATTAGCCCCACACAGGAAAGGATGCTGTCATTTTCCTTCCACAACTCTTTAAGGTTTAAATCTGAATCTGTGATTATCTGGAAACACAAGGCCTTCAGGTCATAACTCAAGACTTCAATCATAAATTAAAACTAAAATTCCGGTCATAAACCAAGTTATTTGTGTTTCAGGCTGGTCAGAACCTGAGGGTCCAATGTAGTCCTATTTTTATACACTTTTAGGCATCAGAATGTAAAAGCTTCAATGGATATGTTGAATTTTGAAAAAAAAATGCTTTCTTACAACAGGTAAGATATGCCATAATTATGAATAAATACTTTAATACCAAATGCTTATACTTTCAACAGAGGTTTCAGACCACTGACTGTATGAGACACTGTGTTGGGAACTGGACTACTATAGGGACCTTCCCAGACATACCCTCTGCTCTTGTGGAGCTTAATGTGCATGCACTGCGTATACTTGATTCTTTACACTTTTTAATCACTGATGCCTAGCTGAATTATTTGGAAAAACGTAAAAAAGCAGAATCGCTGTGCGTCCTCACAGGAACCCTGTATACAACAGTAAGAGCAACAGCTGCTTCCTGCTGGACATGCCAAAACAAACGGTTCAGCCAAAGTTTGTTTTTTCAAAAATAAATATAGCACAATTGAGGAGTTTCTGACAGACTTTAATCTTAAGTGATTAAAGTTCATCTTATAAAGGATGCGAAAGTGTTATGGAGCACATATGCACACGTATATAGTTTTAAGTGCTCCTAGAACCAATGCTGATATTTTTCAGGTTTCCAATATTATTGATAATTGAAACATTTCTGCTTGCTGGCACACATGGGAAAATAAAAAAATGAATACCTGTTTTACCCTCCAACATAATTAATGATATATATCAACTTTTAGATTTCCTTTAAATGATATTTGTAAGATATTTAAAAGTTCAATATATTAGTTCATTCACCCTGAGTTCTGAAATATTGTTTTGATAGTAAGATCTTTCACATTTTTTATTTTTTTTAACTTTTTAAACGATATTGTTTATAGAATGTGATTTTTTCCTCCAAGTGCTGGAAAAATTGAATGAAAGTTGAATGAAAGGTTGCATTAGTGAATCAGTCTTAAAGTAGAAAAGTTTTAGTACTTTATCCTTGAATTCCCACAGGCCATAATTTTTCTCTATGCCTACTTGCTAGACAAAAAGTTTCTACTCATCTTAGTACCAGGTCATAGCATAATATAAAGTATCCAGTAGATACCTCGTATCTCCTGAATAAATTTATCACATGACTTTCCTACCACCCACTCACTAGCTCATCTTAAACTACCTACCCTTTAAGTGACATTAAATTGCGATTCCTTCATAAAGTCTTTTGCTGACTTACCTGGTTTTTGTTCATGGAAATAGTTATATAACTAATGCTATCTTTTACTGTAAATCTCTAGATATATTACATATATTGGTCTTAAATAAAACTTAGGTTCTCTGTGGTTTCCCACCATGATTTACAGTTTACTCTCAACTCATCTATAGGGGGTTTGGCCCACAGCAAGCATTCAATAAATATTTACTAATTTAAATGATGAGAAATCCAGATGATTAAGTGAGGACATCTATGGTCGGAAAGCTTGGAATCATGACATCCTATACTTCATACTTTGTTCCTGCTTTTGTTAATGGAGCAAGGTTATTGTTTAACCTTGTTTGTCTCTTCTCAGGAAAGCTAAGAAAAAAGAGACGGCTCTTAGAGAACTCAAAAGCTGAGGTTCTGGTTTGTTCTTCCTGTCTCTCCATACAACAGAATTTAATTGTTCCTTAAACTTCCATGTGCATAATGCATTAGTTCAAAACTAGATTTCAAAATTTCCTTGGTATTTCAAAAGAACATATTTCCATATTGGGCATGGAGTAGCCACTCCATGAATACCTGAAAACTGATTTCTGCTTGCCTTTTCAAAGCTTTCCAAAAGATACATACTGCTTGCTCTGCATCTTGTTTTAATAGATACATGAGAGGTTATCAAATAACTCACTTCTTCTATTCTTCTTTCCTTGTTCTGTTTGAAAAACTCTCACTCGGCCTTGTTATAAAACATACATCTGCTCTAGTAAATGAGCTCCAAGAGGTCTCTATACTTCTGCCATTAACACAAGTCCCTTTAACAGCTGACCCTCCCACATCACTCTACTTTGAGCTTCAATCTACTGCTGGCTTTAATTGCACCTAAGCCTGTACTAACAAGACAGATGTAACTGATGGCATGGGCCACCCCAATTAATGAGTGCTTTATAGTGTTCTTGTTAGTAAGGACTATAAAAAAGACCAGACTCTTTTCACGGGGAAAATCCAAGGACAAAACTATAAAACTAATTAATTAATTAATTAATTACTAGTGATATAGTAAACTCCATTCACAATAAATTAAGAAAACATATGCTAGCTAATTGTGTTATATAGGAATAAACCAAAAATGAGGAAATGTTAGAAAACTTCATGGTCTGAACCAGATCTAGAATTAATTTTCAACATGAACAGAGTAAAAGGAATGTATTATTCTTGCTACAATCAAATAAACTAGCAACTAGCAAGTGTTAAAGATTTTTTTTGTGCCAATGCGTAACAAGACCAAGTATGAGAAAATTTTAAAAAATTTAACCAATGAATGCTCATATTTATGGAAGAGCTATACTGCCAGACTTACAGACTCCTGGAAGAAAGAAATCACAAGCAAAGTCCCTGCTCACATGAAGTGAGAAGTCAACCAGGCTAATAAAAATGTGGCAGTTTATCTTGACTGTCAACTTAATTGGCCTGAAAGACACAAGGAGATCAGTGAAGCACACTAATTTCCTGGGTGGCCCTCTCCTTTTGGGCTGTCTAACACGCTCTACTTGCCTGGCATGAGTTGAGCAAGTTTCCTCCACCATGCCCTGCCGTGGAGTTTATCATGAACTAATCTTCTGAAATAATGATCCAAAATAAAACTCTTTTTTTCGCTAAGTTGTGCGTATCAGGTGTTTTATCCCTGGGCAAGAAAACTGACCAATATAGAAGATAACTCAGGTGAGTGGTAAGACTACAAAACAAAAAAAATAGGGTAATGGGAAAGAAAGTCACTGAGGTAATAGGGGCTTCGGTATGTAAGATTAGATAAAATTTCACGCTAGATTAGGAGTTGCAGAACTTATGTAAAGGAACAGATAATAAGTATTCTAGGTTCTGAGCACCATAAAGTCTCTGTTACAAATATTCGTCACTGCCACAAACAATACATGAATGAATGTGGTCATGTTCCAACAAAATCTTCTTTACAAAACAAAGAGCAGAACTGACACATGGGCATTAGAAGGCTGAACTGTGTGCTGGATGATAATTTCTAATTTATATCCAATAAGAAATGCCAACCATTAGTAAAGTCTGCTCATCAATCAATTGGAGGTTAAATTTCTGATACTAGTATTTCTTTCTAAAACATATGCTATTAGAATAAAAAATGTGAACCAGTATAATGTCAAGGCCTCTGCTGGAAGGCACTGCCTTTGTCTTTTTGAAACTCAGAACCATTATCTTGCTATACAGAGACAGCTCTTTCCATATCAAGTAGAAAATAGGATTTGGACGATAAGATACAGTGAAAAAAGCTCTGAATAACATGTTATCTACATTGTATCAGTTCTGTCACCAATTAGCTGGGAATTACTTGGCATTTTCCCATTTTTCAAACTTATTGGTTTCACAGAAGAAAAGGATTTCTAGAGTTTCTTTCAGCTGCATCATTCTGTAATTCTGATAGCATCAATGTGCAGTATTCAGAGAACATCCTAGAACAGTGATGGTGAACCTTTTAGAGCTCTCAGTGATAACGAACAGCCCATTGCAGCATGCATGCCTTTGGCACTACAGTCCTAGAAAATGTAACATGGAGGAAGATGAGAATAAATGCTCAATACAAGTCTGTCGAATTGCAGGAAAGCACAGATGAGTAAGACAATGTTGGCAAGAATCCACAGGTCACAAAGGGAAGCAGCATGGACTATGGTATGAGTACAGAAATAGACATGTCATACTTAGAGCAAGTCTCCCCCTAAATACAGGAAAGATGTGACATGCATAGAACCGCTAGACTTTATGTTTATCTAGTTACCCATAAAACAAATCCTATCTTAATATGAAATTAAAGAACAGAAAATGCCTGACAATTCCATTGCAACTTTAAGGAAACTCCAAAATTCTTACCTAATAAGCATAAAGTATGCATGCCATTTTGTCTGTTCTTTTGGATTTTGTCAAAGAAACTCTCTGGTCTCCAACTGTCTGTCCAAAAAACAATAGAAACTGTCTCTCCAAAATTATACAGCTAGAAAAAAATAAAAACATTAATGATAAAACAATTCACTACTATTTCCTAGATACAGAATTTAAACTCTTTACAACTATCAAGTCACTTGAAAAGGCCACAGATCCAGTCCACAACAGATATACAACTTCACAGGAGCTGGTGTCTTTATGATGCCCCTTTTAGTAGTTAAGTTTATAGCAGTTCTGCATTCAGTATAGGAATACATAACCAATTTATAATAACCAATTTATAATTTAGCTATGCAGGACTAAAACTATTAAGATACAAAGTATGTAGAAGAAAAAATATTGTTGAGCACTCAGAGGTTTCATAAGATTAATATTACTATTCTCATTTTATAGATAAGTTCACCATGGAAAGATCAACTGACTCATCTAATGTCACACAGCTAATCAGAAATAAAAACGAGATAATTAAACTTAGGTTTGAGAGAATGTTCTTTTCCATTATATTAACTCAATAAATTTCACAAATTACAGACCCCAACCTCTGCTCAAAATCTATACCTTCTTAATTTACAAGACTCTAGTAATTCTCACATGCTAAAGGTCAAGGTTAAGTGTTGGGTAGGGACTGGGCTGTGTGAGGGTTCAGTTGCTGACCACAGTGCTCTGAAGGTAAAGGGGACAAGCAAGGGGGGGTCTCACTCCCTATTTTAGGGCAGTAACTGTGAACCTTAGAGATAAGACAGTTCTCTTAACTGGCAAAATATAGTGTTGGAAGTATCTTTGTTCTAACTTCTCAAAGTCCTGCTCATTTTCCCACCCCTACCTCGGTGTTTCCTTTCATTTTTCTTCACAACCCTCTCTCTCTCTCTGCCTCAATATGCCTGAAACTCAGTAAATACTGGCCGTGCAGAGAAGTCTTTTGTCTTAGCTCAGGGAAGTCCTGACCGCCCCCCCCCCCCATTACTTTCTTCTTTAATTTAAGCTTTGACTCTGCACTCAAGAGATCAGGGCCTCTGGCCAAGTCCTCAATAGATAAGGGGATTTTCCCAAATCTTTTCCTTTCTGCCCCAAGGGCCACCTTACTTCACCATCACTATAATCAAGACCATTGCTTCTCTGCTCTAGGCTGGCTGCACCAGTTCACTTAAGTGAGTTCAACTCTAAATCTAATGTGGACAATCATGTTTTTCTTTTTTTTTAAATTCTGGCTTTGCAACTTGTTTGTTGTATGACATTAGTCCTAGTCTATAAGAGCTGATCTAAAAATACACTGTGCTTAATAAAATGATTACAGATAAAGACATGTTGCCATTAAACTAAGATATTCCCCCCCCTTAGAACACAATTATCTCATCATTTTTGCCACTTTTTGAAGCAGTTCTAGAAGTCCTCTTTCATATCTGTGTGAAATATGAACCAAAATGTGGTGAACGCTGCTGCCATGTGCTACTGAATGAAAAGGCAGGCTTGTAAAAACATTACAGCACGTCTCCATCAAGCTTATTCACTGGGTCTGGCAGTGTGCGATTTCTGGCACTTCCCTAACATCAAACTGACCACGGAAGGTAAACGTTTTGAATCAGTTCAGAACATCAAGGCAGCCACAAGAGCACAACTAAAGACACCTGCAACAGATTTCCAGAACTGCTTTACAGTGTGACAAAAATGATGGGCCAAGTATGTTCGAAGCAAGAGGAACTATTTTGAGGGGTATTAGTGGCAATGTGTCTTTTACTGTATAACTGTTTAAAGTTTAAACAATCAGTGCATTTTGTGATCATATCTTATATGTCCCTAAAGTAGAAAGAGTTGATTAAAATACTGTTTTTCTGAGACCTAAAGGTTGTAAGGATCAAATTACATTAAAAAGTCAAATGGTGATATGAAACCCTAATTATAGTTCACATAAAGGCAAAGTGCAAGGCAGACTTATTTTCAAAAACAAGGTACACATAATATTAAAGTTGTTATGCAAGAATTTAATTCTTGGGCTAGGGATGTGCTCAGTGGAAGAGCACCTACCTTGCATAGGTGAGCCCCTGGGTTTCACCCCCCAGTACCACAAAATGAATGAATGAATAAATAAATAAATAAACAAACAACATTTTAATTCTTCAATTTAAACAATATTTGAAAGAGTTTATAATACACCTGGAAAATACTAGACAATGAAAAACAAACCTAGTCCTCTGTCACAAATTAAACATGT
Source organism: Dolichotis patagonum (assembly GCA_004027295.1). Classification (NCBI taxonomy): domain Eukaryota; kingdom Metazoa; phylum Chordata; class Mammalia; order Rodentia; family Caviidae; genus Dolichotis; species Dolichotis patagonum. Next base: position 51,915 of record PVJX010001517.1, read on the forward strand.
GCCTGAAATAGCTATCAGACTTTAGGAAGTCATTCAGCTTTTTAAGCTTTATGTTCTTAATTTGAAAATGAAGAAACTGATCAGAGGCAGAGACAAGACATCCTTCATTTCCAGTAAGCAGCCTAAGATAGTTTCAGAGTCTGCTGCAAGAGGTGATGGGGAAGCAGATAGAAGGAAACAAGAGAAGGTGTGGCATGCAGTACTCTTCACCCCACATCCCCTGAGAAACTCGACATGTCTCAGGTTTTATGTCTTGATGTCTTGAAAACTACAATGATACTTCTAATGGTGACTCTGAATTCAAAGAGAAGGTTCATTACTTTCCAACAGGCTGCTGCCTCCACTTACCTATCAAGTGCCTTTATTCCCATATCTATGTAAAGCTATCCCAAACAAGATACTCACTCAGAAAAGCCATGTTATTTAATAGCCGGTCTCATAGAGCAGTGGGCAAGATCCATGTAACTCCAGGTATTCAGTTACGTATCTTCTTGCCACATGTAACAAGTTTTTTTTTTTTTATGAAAAATGTTATTTTGCATTCCAGTATGCAATCATCTGCTAGCAGGTTCTATGCTAGATATCAATTTAAAGTAACAAGTCAGAGCTCTAACCCTTATGGAATACGCAGACACCTTATCCAGCAGGCAAAGGGCCTGGAACTGTAGTACTGGTTCTTACCAGCTGGGTGATATTAGACAGGTCAATAACGTCCCAAACTTTGGGAAGAATTCTCCTGCAAAATGAATACAATAACTATAAACCTAACAACACTGACGTTAAGGGTTACATAACATAAACTATGTAGAGTGCTTCTTAGTGCCTTACATATTGTAAAGCCTCAGTAAATGACAGATATTTGATGATATAATAGTGATGTTTAATAATGATGATATAAAGATGTTCTAAAATGCTGTGCCTTGATATAACCCAACTGTCCTTTACTAGAGCTAAAAATATCACATCAGAATTGATTTAATTCTGATGTGCTTAACTATACAGATGCTTTTAAAAAAAGAGGTGGGAGGCTAGAGATTTAGCTCAGCAGTGCAAGCGCTTGCCTGGCAAGTGCAAGGTCGTGAGTTCCATCCCTGTCACCAAAAACACAAAAAACAAAAAAGCATTTTTATCCTCTCTGATTAAATTCTAAAATATTAATATTACATTATTTTTAAAACACTATTGGAAAACTATTAAAACTATATATGCAATTACACATAAACACTTTAAATTGTGATGTAAGTCACTTTGTGTACAAGCATCTTTTGAATTATCTAATTTAGGAAATTAAAGAAAATCTCACATAAGCAGTACTTTCTAGGACTCTGATTTATAAACTCTAACCACTCCTGCGGGTATGGTACAAACTGTTTCAATGAGTCCTGGAACATTCTGCAAACAGTTTCATCATTTACATGTCAGTGCAGAACTTCAAGGAACAGAAAGACCAGTTCCTTGTGTTTCACAATCAAAATGTTTACAGGTAATCTATAAAAAGAAACTGGAGGAAAACTGTACAGTAAAGAGAATTGAGATTGCAGAAGCCTAAATATTGTGGTGTCTTCTAATGTAAGCCTTTCTGGTACAACCATTTCCCCAAAACATTACTATTGGAAATTTAAAGACCACAAAATCAGCTGTTTCCCAAGAAACAATAGGTAGAGACAGGCCTTTTAAAATTTTAACTTGAAGTAACTTATAAAGCAGTTTATCTAACTTGACATTTGGCTTAAGTATTATCTGTAAAGAAAAAAAACCCCAATAAAGCAAAAAACTCCCAATGCAAAACCATACATTCATTACAAATAAAGACATTAACCAGTTAGTGAGAAGTACACAAGAAAAACAAATAATACTATACTGTAAATAATAATTATTAAATTATGAGAGTCATCATTGCCTCCACTTAAGGACCACCTCAAAGTGACTTCTGAAAAAACATCATGACCTTGATCTTAATTAAAGGACAGTTAGATTTACAGAGAAGTTGTGCATAGGAGAAGAATAAGAAAATACAAACTAAGTAACAGGATGGCATTAAGCAATTATCTAGAAATAGCAAATATACCTGATTTGCCTCTAATGTATACCTCTACTTCCTGATATTTTATGAAGTGCCAATTCCTATTAATCCCAGGTATATAACAGAAGCTGACAAATCATTTCATCCCTCAGTGACCTTAATAGCTTAATAGTCTCCTAACATCTCACCCCACTAATATTTCCTTTCTTTCAGATGCTTTCTAAATCTCTACTTTATAATTAGGCTTTAATGCTTTCGTTACTTGTGTTACAAATAAAAATATTTTCTATGGTTTTTAAGCTTAATATCTGCTAAATTAAGATATACATGGAAAAATTAGAAAATTTTAACTTTTAAATACATCTAGTAGGTTTTACATGTATTTCACACACACACACACACACACACACACACATTTTTTTTTTTTTGTCACTTTGAGACAAGGTTTTATTATGCAGTTCAGGCTGGCCTTGAACTCACTTTGTAGCCCAGGCTGGCCTCCAAATGTCAGCAATTCTCCTGCCTCAGCCTCCCAGCTGCTGGGATTACAGGTGTGCACCACCATGCCTGGCGATATGTATATTTTAAATCAATTAAATCCCTGAGGGGTGAGAAAAAACCAAGCTAGCAGAATTGTCAAAACATGCACCACAAAACCACATAATTGAGAGTAACTAGTTTTCTCCTCTATATAGAATATGGGTCTGTGTTTTATTGTTGCTTTTATCCCCACATAAATTCTGCTTAACATAGATGTAACACTGATTTGTGGTGACACAAAGAAAAGACTATGGGTAGGTATCGCTATACACTAAGAACACAGGCTTAAAGCTGAGTATCACTATGTACCTAGAAGAACTACAAAACTTAGCTCTTACATATAAATGAGTGAATTATATGAAAAAAATAGAATTTGAAACATAATTCCAAAGAAAGGTCTGATGGAGAGGAGAGTAAAAATAAGCAATTCAACTTGTCGCATGGTGACTATATGCACGGCACTGTGATAAGTGCAAGGGAAGATATAAAAATGCATAAACCAAACAGTTTCTATAAACATAAAAGCACACATGTAACTATACATTCTATACAGGCAGGCATTTACCTCAGTTGTCTGAGTAGAAAAATGGTACAATCAGATCTACAATTCAAAAAGAAAACTATGAAGTGGAAAAGGATGCTGCTACCAGTGCTATTAAAATAATGATCAGAGCAGTAATAGGTAGAAATGCAAAGAAAGGAAAAACATTTTCAGTATGCCAATAACTTAGCAGGTAGTCAAAGACAGTTCTTACAAGTTGAAAGAAAACTGTACAGAAGACTATACAGTCTTCTAAGAATATAGAACCATATAGATTTGTGATATCTTTATTACCAGGTTAGTGTTCTTTCTATTAAGCCAGGATAACAAAGAAACCAAGTAATGCTTTTGGAAACTAACAGTAAAAACCACGTTATGGTTTGTGTCTAGGTGTCCCTCAAAGCCTCTACCGTCATAGGTGGGGCCTTTCAGAGGTTGCTGGATATAAAGTGTGTGATGCTGGGATTGACTCATGGTGCAATGTTAGGATTAAGGGTGTCCCACATTGGGTGTGACTGATGCCTGCCCTCAGGTTTGGGCCCCTGGATAGGACATAAGGCACAGAAAGAGGTTCGCTGTTTGTTGCTTGCTGCTTTTACCCTCTTCTGCCTGCCATGAACTGTTTCTCCTGTGTGATGCTCTCTGCCATGCCACTCTGCCTTAGAGCCAGCAGATGGACTGAAACTCTCCAAACTGTGAGCCAAAATAAACCTTTTCTCCTTTAATTTTGGATGTTAGTATTTTGTCTCAGAAACAAGAAAAAAGGACAAACCATAAGGTCAAAATTGATGATTATTATAAAGAGTGCTGTTATGAGAAAAAAAGAAGGAAGTGAGTCTTTACTTTTTGAAAGTAATATACATTTTCCAAAAGCAGATGTAATTATATGCACCAAAGAACATATGGCAATACTCAAGGTCACTCATGCAATTGCCAGTGAAAGTGTAAGTATTTCATAATTATGATAAAGTTAAAAAAGAAAAAGTTATACAACCTTTTACATGAAGGAAGCCACAACTGATAAAAAGTTTTTATTCAGAAATCACTGCTACCTAGTTTAACAGACTAATTTATCTGTCCTCTACAATATCTCAAAACTACTTCAGTTAGTAAATGTTTGCAAAGAATCACTATACTCCATCACACAAATGATTAATTAAAATGATAAATGCTGAGGGGTGGTATGCAGCCCAGTGGTAGAGCATCTGCCTACTATGTATGGGGCTCTAAATTCAATCCCCAACCCATGGGCTGGGGGGGAGGGAGGTAGAGGAAATGGAAGAAGGGAGAGAGAAAAAGGGAGACTTGAAAACATAAATACCGCACAAAGCAAATTATTTCAAAATCTGCAATTTTCCACAAGTCCAAGTCATCAACATACAAACTGTTGAATAAAAAGACTGAAAGAAAATATATCAAAACACTAAAGGCAGATTCCAGGTCAGTGCTGGTGAACCTATGGCATGCATGTTTCAGCAGGCTGTTAGTAACACTGAAAGCTCTAAAGCAGTCACCATTATGGCTCTAGGTCATGGACTATGGGTGCTTCTTATTTTCTTCTTTCAACTTTTTCTAATTTTCTATGTGTATAAAGTCATTTGTTAGCGAGAAAATCATTTTTAAAAAGTTTCCTCCTCCCTCTCGCCTGTATTTCTTTTTTTCTTTCCTTCTGAAAGAGTTTTGCTCTAGAATACATTACAGGACATTATGGTGGTGGAAAGCCAAATCAGGGAGATTTACCCTGAGGTCATTTCCTTCTTCCCCTATTACAACTTCCCTTTTCCTTTCCCAGTGTGAATAAAGAAAATTCCCATCAGCTCCTTAAGTGTCATCAATGCCCGCCCTAAGCACCACCCCCACTCAAAGGTTACATACATCCCATACCCCATATTCCATTCGAGGGAGACTGCCCAGCCGCCATGGGTTGTGTGCTCCTTCCCACGTCCTCAACTCAATAAACCTGCTCATTTTGTACTTTTACTTTTCCATTGCGCCAGAATACTCTAACACCTTCCTTCCTTCTTTCTGAGTACTGAGAATTAAACCTAGGACGCTCACACTGAGCTACAACTCCAGTGGGTTTTTTTTTTCTTTCAATTCTTCATTTTGAGACTGTGTTGGGAAGACCCTAAATTGCCCATGCTGGACTTGAACTTGCAATTCCCCTGCCTTGGTCTCCCAGTATACTAATACTACCCATGTGCCAGCATATCCAGCTTAAAACACTTCTAAATCTAGAACAGTGCTAAAAGGAAGTAATTCCAATTCTGCATGAGTGAATTGCTAAGTGCTTCTGCAAAAATGTTAGTCAAAGATTCAATGAAAGGACTTTATTCTTCCTTTCTTTTGTATATTGAGAAAAATCCATGGTTTATTAAGACAGATCATCAATTTACTCAGCAATGTTTTTTTTTTTTTTTGAGACAAGGTCTTGCTGTGGAATACAGGATGGCTTTGAACTCACTATGTAACCCAGGCTAGCCTCAAATGCATAGCAATCCTCTCTAGTCAGTCTCCCAAGTGTTGGGATTACAGGCATGTGCTATCATGGCCAACTCACAAATTTTCATGATATGAATACCTAAACATGACAAACTTCCTTGGCTTTCAGTAAGTAAATCATTTTATTAGAATAATCTGAAAAATACAGAATACTAATTTAGAAATATTGCTACTGAGGAATTTCCTATCAGCTGATTTTATAATATATATGTTTACAACTAATGTACGAATTCAGGCTGACATGACTGCAGCCATCTTGAGCAGCTTCTGCCATGATTGCTGCTGAGTAGCCCTGGTTGGTTTTTCCTAGATAGGTTTCCAAGATACTACAGATAGATGAAACCATGAAACTTTACAACCAGACTCTGATGCCAAGAATGTACCTGATTCTTTAATACTAACTTTACCTAAACCAGTTGTATTACAGTTTGGATAAAGTCCTTTTTATCATGACCACCATGAAAGTGTCTATCTTCTGACCCAAATCATGGGGATCCACTTGGTTTTGCTAGTGCCCAAGACCATACTTTTGCCATTAATTCAGCCAATAAATTATACTTTGTGCTATCCTGTAACTTTCTGCCTCTTTTTCTTTATCTCTTGGCACCCTGGGGTGTGTCTTCATCACTTTTCCATTGCTACAATAAAATACCCAACATCCACAATTAAAAGAGAAGTTTATTTTGGCTTATGGTTTTGGCCCATGGGCAGCTGGCTCCAAGACAGAAGGAGGAAGGCAAAGGGCATGGCAGCTGAAAAGATGTTCAACCGATGATGGCCTTCTAACAGGAAGCAGACGGAGAAGGTAGGAGCTGGAGAGGAAGATACACCCTTCTAGATTATAACCCCCAGTGACCTACCACTAATACGACCCCACCTTCTAACACAAGTCAGCTAGGAACGTATCAGTGAACTAATCCAGTGATGCGTACAGCAACCCCATGACCCAATCACCTTCCAGGCTTCAGCTCAAAACCATAACGGGGTAAGTTCTCGTATACCAGGACCAGATTGTTCTGGAATAAACAATATTTTAATTATGGAAAAACATAAATTTACCCAATGAAAATTTGAATGCCTCACTTATCTTGGTCAAGTTAATTTTTGCCAAAAGCTGGACAACAGGCCAGCATTTTGGCTTTCAAATCTATAGGATATTTGAACTTACACAGTTTAGTAATTTTCACACTTTTACTGTCAAATCTCTTTTCTCAATGGATTTAAGCAAAATATCATTTCAATAGAATTAAAGATAATAGTGGGTTCTTCAAGGACTCACAACTTCAATGTTATGTAATTGGTTATCTGATTATCTGCAGAATCCCTGAAGCATCATCATATAGCATGGCACAGTTTGAAAACCAGAGATCTCAGCTAATCCCCCTCCCTATCTACACTCCATTCCCTCATAATTAACACATTCTGATGGGGCTGTAATCCATGTCTTGCTGTTGGGAGGCTTGAACCAACAGTGGTACATACATGACTGTTATATTGTATGGTTTAAATTAATTTTGTTATTAAAAAGACTGATAAAAATGATCAAACCCACTTGTACCATTAGTGGTACAGGCCTGATGGGACAGTCATGTATGTATCACTGGGGATTCATGCTGGTGTCAAGGAACCTATCAACCAGAGAAATTAGATGACTTTCAAGGTATTGCTTGGTCAAAAATAATCCTTTAATTTTGTAGTGAAATTCTAAACCTCTTCCATTATAATTTTACCCAATTTGTAGTCAATTTTTATCCAACATATCTATGAATTATGTAGGTCTTATGTCAATTAATATGGTAGGTTTCTGTGGTATGGGTCCATAGGTATGCATATATGTGTATATGTACACACGTGTGTATGTGCATGTGTAACGGTTTGAAGATTCCCCAAGTGTTTCTATGATTCTTTCCATTACTGTGCCTTTCTCTCTGTTGGATGTTATATAGTTATGCAACTCTAACCAATATTAAAACTGACAAGAATCTTCTGCTGGCTAATACACTACAAAGTTAATCCTTAATATGCAATGGTTGATTCTGAATTCTTTATATTGTTCCTTTAAAAAATAACAAACACAAGCTGAGCAAGGTGGTTCATGACTATAATCCCAGCACTAAAGAGACTGTGACAGGTGGATCACTCTGAGTTTGAGGCCAGCCTGAGCGACTTAATGAGTTCAAGGCTAACCTGAGTTACATAAGACCCTGTCTCAGAACAAAGAAACTAACAAAGATAGCTCAAAAGGGTTGTTAAGTTTAAAACCTTATACTAAAGTTAGGAATTTCATACTGATATCCTTTAATGTGAGACAAAGATAATGGAAAACATGCATTGTTCAGGTCTATCTCAGCATTCAAAGTGGTATCTCTGTTCAACACCTTGGCTATTCTTGAAAGCACAAATAACCTCTTTCAAAAGAGATGGCTACTTCTCTTTTTAAAAAATTAAGCAGGCAACATGACAAGGTAATGTTACCATTCTACATTTGACAATTCCACTTCTGGGAATTAAAATATATTCTTTCAATCTGTTATGCTAAAACAAAGATAATACAGTTCTAAGCTTTTTATTTGTTTAGGTTCTCAATTCAAAGCACCTGTATCAACAGCCACAGTATCCCTGAGCATTTGTTAGAAATATAAATTCTCAGGTGAGTGAGGCAGTGCACACCTACAATTCCACCACTTAAGAGCCTGGGCCAAGAGATTCAAGGCCAGCCTGGACTACACTGTGAGATCTTGCCTCAAAATAAAGAAATAAGTAAGTAAATAAATAAAAATAAAAAGTAAAGTTTCAGAACCCATCTTAAACCTACTGCATCAAAAAATCTGAGGATAAGGGTCACCTACTTGAAGTTTTGATAAACATAAAGCCTGAGAACCACTCAATCAGGTTTTCTTTCAAAAACACTAATCCAAATAGTAAAGAGAAGCAGACTGGCTATTATAAGGAAGGAAACTTTGCCTAAGTTTTTGTATTATGCAGTATATCTATAGATTTATTTTAAAATATGCCATTCATACCCGGTTGACCTCTGAATCCAGGATTCCAATTTCATGCATTTTATACAAGGGATTTGAGCATCTACAGATTATCAATACAGGTCTTGGAACCAAGCCACATAACTATTCAGAGACAACTGTAATGATTTTTAATGTCTTTTATACTAGGAAACTGCACAAAAAGAATCAATAATTACTTCTTTTTATTGAGATATGCGTAATTTGGTTAGTGTAAGAAATATACCTTCATAAACATTTCATTAGTATGTAGAAGAGAACTTAGAAGTCACTTCCTGTTTTTCATACAAGTAGTAAATCATTTCATATCTAGATTAGATAATAAAACCAAGGTGAGAGGAAAAGTTTGTGGCTGTATAGAGGACTTCCACATACAATGGTGAAAAAATTAAAATATTATAAAAATATTGTATTTAACATGGATATGATCATAGGGTTCTTATGTGGAAACTGCCAAATCTCACAGTAAATTCTTTCGCAAACATCATCATCCATTTTAAACATCAGAACAACTACTTTTCTGTCAGTACAGAAGATTAGAAGTAGAACAAGGACATACAGATTTAGTTCTAGCTAGTCTATATAACAGACTTACATGGGATGTTGTATGTTTATCTGCTTGTTTAGAAAAGGAAAAATAACTTTAAATGAAAATATTTATGGTAGTTTAAAGCAAAATATGATGGAGAAAGAGCCAGTTTGCTTACAAGGCATAAAATTAAAACCAATATTATAAAACTGTTTAATTAGTTTAAGCTGTATATTTTTATGTATTACATAATTTATTCTTCTAGGTTTTTTTTTTCTTTTCTTTTAGCAATAATCAACCCTTAAAAAGTAGCATTGTCTAAAGGGAAGAGTATTGGACTGGGAATCAAGAGTTTCAACATTATTTTTGCACTACCCACCGAATGACTTTGGAAGCACTTTTGTCTTTCCATAGTACTCCTTGTAGACTAACATTTTAGGGTCCTGTAAGCAACATTCACCTGCTCCAACATAGAAATTTTTAAAAGAGCTTTAAACCATCAGAAAATTACTTTAATTGGCAGTAATTGTTTAAGTGTGCATTTTTTTAAAAAAGGACAAAATTCTACAGACTCTTCTACCAAGCACTGATGCATGATGCTAATGTTTGTGTCTATAAATACAGTGTGTGTGTGTGTGTGTGTGTGTGTGTGTTTTGAGACAGTTCTTGCTGTCTCAAATAGTTTCTATGTAGCCCAGGCTGCCTTGAACTCATGGCAATCCTCCTACCTCAGCCTTCTGAGTGCCAGGATTATACATGTGTATCACAATGCCTGGCCATAGAGACAGGAAATGTGGCTCAATGGTAGAACACTTGCCTCACAGCTCAAGGCCATGTCTTCAACCTTCAACAAAACATCATGACTGGCCATAAAGAGCTATCCTTACATTATGCATTTTGGGACGATACACTGGGAAATACCTTATTTCTCAGACTCTAAAATACACATTATTTTTCCAACACAACTATTATAACATATCTGAAATAGGAATACATCTTAACAATCAGTGAAGTCTTATAAACCACTGTTGGTCATGCAGGAGTAGTAACTGTTACAGATTATAAAAATATGAACATTATAACACAAACATTAAGTTTGAAAATTGAATATTAGCAGCTTAGAATAAATTCTTAGAAACAACTGTGGAGCAATCTAACCTCTATGAACCAACATTATTGAAGTTAAAAAATAACTTTACCACATCAACAACTGAAAAGCTAGTTTAAAAGCTTAATTAACATCACTGGTTTGTAATTCTTTCATTGAATCTTTTACGAAAGGTAGCACTGGAAACAGGATGTGCCATTCCCATGAGCCAGTGGTAACTGTGGGCCAGAAGGAGAAACAGGATGCACCCTTCCCATGAGCCAGTGGCAACTGTGGGCTGGGAGAAGAAACTGAAAGTGGCTTTCCCGTGAGCCAGCTGGCATATGAGCTGGGAGACAAGAAGAGTGGAGTTCTCCCCATCCAATAAGCAACTGGCTGAGTTAGAGGAACATAGACTGAGTTGATAGCAACTGAGGTACAAAAATGACTTAATGCTTATATTATTTGATTGACTTTGCAGGCCTAAAGCCAGTAGTCTGAGCATCTATTTAGAGGATAACAATATGAAATATAGCAAGTATAGGATTTTCTTCTATCTTGTTTTTGAAATCCAATACTGTTCTAATGTGTTTTGCTACATTTTATTGTTTTACTTTGATTGGTTTTATTCTGTTCTATTTTGTTTGATTTTATTATGTCTGATGGGATGGGCAGCAATTTTGAAGACAATAAGAGGCATTATGGTAACAATGGTTGATTTCCTATTATCCTGTATTGAAGTCCTGTATCACTTTCACTGTTTTGTTTTGATTGGCTTTAATCTGTTTCATTTTGTTTGGTTTTATTCTTTAAAATAAAAAAAAATTTAAAAAGAAATGAAGAATCACAATGCTGTCTATGCTATAGAAAAGTACTATTTGGAAAAAGATGGGTCTCAAGAATGCTATTAAAGTCAGCAAGGACAGAGCCCTAAAGTAGCCATGAGTGTGGCACACTTGACATACAATAACTTCTAATTTTCTGGGTAATTATTTGCTACTCTTCATTTCTCTAAATTTTAGGCTAGGGACCATGTTTGGATCCTTCAAGAATTATTGTACAGCCTGATAGTATTTGATAAAGAGAAACTAATGAAGGAGTGTTGCTGGACGAATTCACTGAACATGCAATTTTCTGCACACTCAAAAAAAAAAAAAGAATGCTATTAAATCATTTGAAAGAATATTAAAAAGGAATAGGAATACTTACCCAATACAATTAGTTTATACTATAGTTTCCTTTTTATGTACAAGTTGGATATAAAATTAAAACTCTTCTCAAGGTAAACATAAAGGGTCCTTTCCAAGAAAGGGAAGAAAAAATCCAAGGTATAGAAAGCTTTGACATAAAAATTTCATTACATATTAAATATATACTATCAAATATTAGTATGTTTTATAATTCATGAAATATAATTAAAATCTGTAGCAATCTGTAGAAAACTAAAACTTTTGCTTAATTCCATTAAAAAAAGTTCTCCCTTTGTAACATTACCTGTAAACCACAGCAGCCTACAGCATTCATTATGGAGGCATTGTGAATAACTCGATAAGGAATTCCCAGCTTTGTTGCTCTCAGAATAAGATCACTGTGTGTTGTAGCCCTGCAATGAGAAATCAGGTTGGATTTAAAAATGGCACTAATTCATAAACCAGCAAAGTTATCCTATTTTACAAGTCAAGCCAGTCAACCGATTTTCCTTAAATTATGCTAAGAGTCTGCATCAAGCTTTTAAGTCAGCTTATGCTTACTATTTGTATTTGTTTATTCAATTATTTGGTGCTAAGGATCAAATCTAGGGCCTCATTCATATTGGACAACCATTCTATTACTGAGCCATACTCCCACCCCTTTACTGGGGTTGTTAGCAACCATGTATAAACCTACACATGTCCTTCACAAGGCTGAATTGCAACTAAAACACAAACAACTACATACTAAAAAAGGAGAAATTTACTTGTTTGTTGTCCTGTTAATACACATCTGTCATATATAAACTCTGCACTCAGCAATTTAACACTTGACCAGCGATTCTTAAATTCTTTGTCTCAGAGCTCCTTGAAATTGATTTGCTTAATTTCTAATTGTATATATTATATTATGTGGTATTTCAATATGGGTATACAATGTATAATGATCAAAGAAAATGGCACATCTCTCACTTCTGCAATTTATAATTTCTTAGGTTGGAAATATTTAATACTTACTTATGTTTTTTTAAACATTCAGTGTGTCAACCATATCTATTCTACTGTGCTATAGAACATTACAAGTAATTCCTTCTACCCAACTGTACCCCTTCACCTATTAGCCATTCTCACTCTATATCCCTCCTCTGTAACCTCCCAGGCTCTGGTAATCACTATTCTATTCTATACTTCTCTGAGATCAACTTTTAGCTTCCATCTAAGTGACATCCTTTAAATTCTTAAAATTACTGCTTTAGAGTTTTATATTATGACACAAATAGATCCAATTTTTAAAATTTCTACTCTTATTTTGAAGGCTTTGCTTTTGCATTTTGAAATATAAGGCAAAACACACAGAACATTTTCATAGGCTGATAGTCTTTCAAGTTTTATATTAGAATTCTGTCTGATAGAATTCCACTGAGTTTACTTCTGTCTAGCAATTATTTTATTTATAACTGTTTTCAGTTTGGATACTGTATATAATCAGTATGTGTATGTATATATAAACATTCTATTACCTTTTGCTTGTTCTTCTATTACCTTTCCTTTCTTGACATAAATTTCACAACTATAATTAGGTAGGTTGGAGTACAAAGAGAATATACCTAAATGTGAATACAGTGAGATATAACCCTGTATTGCTTAATGGTACATCAGTAAAGGCTTTTTCTCTCTTGATAAAATTTCTACATTTAAACACTAATGCTGATATGACATATCTGAACTTATGGGATGCAGTGAAAGCAGTCCTATAAGGGAAATAAATGGAAGTGAATTCTCATATGAGAAAAACAGAGAAAGCTCAAATAAATAACCTAATGCTGAACCTTAAAGTTCTAAAAAAATAAGAGCAACTTAAACCCAAAGCTCATAAAAGGAAAGAAATTATGAAAAGCAGAAATTAATGCAATTGACACTAAGAAAACAATACAAAGAATCAATGAATTGGAGTTGAGATTTTTTGAAAGATTAAATGAAACACACAAATCCTTAGCCAATCTTATCAAAAGAAGCAAAGAAAAGACACAAATCTGTGCAATCAGTAATGAAAAGGGCGAAATCACAATAGACCCTACAGAAATCCAGATCATTAGTAACTACTTGGAGAACCTGTACTCCAGTAAGATCAAAAATTCAGAAGAAATGGACAGATTCCTCCATATGAAATCAACTATGAAAGCTCAATCAAGAAGATATAAAAACTGAATAAACCAGTATCAGTCAATAAAATTAAAGAAATACTATAATAAAAAAATAAAAAACTAACAATAAAGAAAAGCTCAGGTCCAGATAGATTCACTGCTGAATTCTACAAGAACTTTAGGGAGCATCTAATGCCACTGTTCCTTAGACTCTTTAATGAAATTGAAAAGGAAGCAGTGCTCCTAATGTCATTCCTGGAAGCAAGCATTACCCTGATATCAAAATCAGAGAAGGAGCCAACCCCCAAAAAAGAAATACAGGCCAATCTCCTTAATAAACGTAAATGCAAAAATCCTCAATAAGATACTAACAAAGAGAATGCAGTAAGTCATTAAAAAGACCAATTAGGATTCTTCCCAAAGATGCAGGACTGATTCAACACACGCAAATCAATAAATGTAATACACCACATTAAAACAAGAGGACAAAAACTACATGATCATCTCAATAGATGCAGGAAAAACATTTGACAAAATGCAAAATCAATTCATGATAAAAATGTTACAGAAAATTGGAATAGGAGGTCTTTGACTCGGTGTGATAAAGACCATCTATGACAAACCAACAGCCAACATTATACTAAATGGTAAAAAACTGAAACTTTTTTCACTCTTTGGAACAATACAAGGATGCCCATTATAGCCACTGCTGTTCAATATAATTCTGAAAACAGCCAGATTGTTTAGAGGAGAGAAATAAAAGGAATAAGGACAGGAAAGGAAGAAGT
>PVJX010001517.1:66378-92068 GCA_004027295.1 Dolichotis patagonum
AAAAAAAAAAAAAAAAAAAGAAAAAAAAAAAAGAAAAGAAAAACCAGGGAAATAACACCTTTACAATAGTATCAAGAAAAGTGAAATACTGAAGAATCAGTCAAAGAAAGTAAAAGACCATTACAGTACTCTGAAAAGGGAGAATTAGCAGTATATCATTAAATGGAAACACATCCCCTGTTCTTGGATAGGCAGAACTAATATACTAAAAATGGCCATACTACTAAAACTGTTAAAACAGACATAATGTAATCCCAATCAAAATATCATCAACATACCTCACAGAATTAGAGAAAACAATCCTAAAACTCACTTGGAAATACAAGAGACCCAGAATAGCAAAAACAATTCTGGGCAACAAGCTCAAGACAGGGGATATCACAAACCCTGATCTGAAGTTATATCAAACAGTATGGTACTGGTAAAACAACAGACCTGATGATCTATGGAACAGATTAGAAGATGCAGACAGAACTCCAAACCACTCAACTATCTTACTTATCTGTGACAAAGGGGTCAAACATCATCACTGGAAATTGCTTAAATAAATTATGTTGGGAATTTGTGCCTATACATGATACATCTTGGTTCCTGTTTTTGTTTTTTTCTTTCCCATTCACACCCCCTCCCCTCCCCCAACGTTTTTTTTTTTTTTTTTTTTTTTTGGTTTATTTGAGACAGGATCTCCCTATGCAGTTCAGGCTGACCTTGCGCTCACTTTGTAGCCCAAGCTGGTCTTGAACTTGCAATGATCCTCCTGCCTGAACCTCCCGACCCCTCTCCTCTTTTTAAATCCTCTTCTCCAAATCCCCTTCTCCCTGTTCACAAAGCTCAGTTTTCATTTTGTCCTTTTTTTCTCATTTTTTTGTTTCCCTTCCTTCCTTTCTCACTCTCCCCTCCCTATTTCCCCTTTCCTTTTCAACAGTTTCTCCTATATTGGAGCACCTATTGTACATTTATGTTCTCATCTACATTTTGGTTTCTCATACCAGAGGGATAATGCAATATTTACCTATGTGCAGACACGTTTATTTTTTTTTCAGAATTTCATAACAGAGTAAGAAATTAACAATGAGTAATATATTGCATATTGTTATCATCAAAGTAGTTGCTCAGATTACAAAATACAGGCAATGCAAACTTGATCAAACAATACAAGCACCAGCTGTTCTCTTTAGTGAACTAAACACTGAAGCTATCTTAGTTATCTTATGTATATATATATTTTCCCCCTTCTTTCTTTTCTCTTTTACCCCATCTCAGTTGTTCTTTCCTTTTGAGCAGTTTCTTTCAACTTGATTTCTTGATGATAGCCATTCTTTCTGAGGTGAGGCTGAATCTAGGTATTGCAATTTGCATTTCTCAAATGACCAGTGATGTGGAACTTTTTTTCATGTATTTATTTGCCATTTATATTTCTTTGTCTGAGAATTGTGTATGCATCTCAGATGTCCATTTTTGGATTCAATCTTTTAATTGGGGGGGCTGATTTTTTTCAATTCTTTATATGTTCTAGATAAAGGCCCTTTGTTTGAGGGAAAATTGGCTAAAATATTTTCCCAATTTGTGAGTTTTCTTTTCATTCTGTTGGTGGTTTCTTTTGATGTGCAAAAATTTTATAATAAAATGAGACCCCAGTTTTTGATTCTTTGAAGTACTTCCCATGCAGTTTGGTTTTTGTTCATGATTTAGTGTTTCTATTTTACTATTTAGATTTAGTGTTTCTATTTTACTATTTAGATCTCTGATCCATCTTGACTTTAGTTTAGTACATGGTGATAAACATGGTTCTAGTTTTAGTCTTCAGCATGAGGAAAGTAAGTTTTTCCAGTACCATTTATTAAAGAGGTTATCTTTCTTCCAGTGAACATGTTTGGCCCCTTTGTCAAAGATTACATGACTGAGTGTCTTTATAGTTATGTCTGGATAGGATATGGTAATCTATTCCACTGATCCTCAGGTCTAGTTGTTTTTTGTTTGTTTTTGTAGTACCGTGCTGATTTTATCACAGTAGCTTTGTATTATAATTTCAAGTCAGGGATTGTGACACTTTCTGACTTGTTTTTGTTGCCCAGGATTGCCTCTGCTATTCTAGGTCTTTTCTGTTTCCAAATGAATTTCAGGAATGTTTCTCTAGCTCTGAGAGGTATGCTGTTGGTATTGTGATCAGGATTGCATTAAATCTGTATAGCACTTTTGGAAGTATGTCCTTTGTCCTACTGTAGGGTTTTTCCTATCCATAAACAAGTGATAACTTTCCATTTTCTAATATTCTCTCCAATCTTTTTCAGAGTACTGTAATTTTCATTGTATGTATCTGTACTTCCTTTGTTAGACTGATTCCTAAGTACTTCATTATTTTGCATGCTATTGTGAAGAGTGTGGTTTCCCTAATTTCTCTCTCAGTGAGTTTGTTGTTTGACACATGTTTAAATACCACACTTTTTCCTGTGGTGTGAGAAATTAAAAATGTAAATAAGGACAAAAATATATAATAGCTACTGCCTAATGGGAAGAAAATAGTCAAACAAGAAAGGGAATGAGGAGTGAGAAGAGGGAATGAAGGAAAAAGGAAGAAAAAATAGAGAATGGAACGAATGGGAACAAAATTTTTATAAATCAGGAGGGAAGGAAGGGTTTAAGGGAGGGGAGAGGAATGGGGAAAAAGATATATCATGTACACGTACAAATTCCCTATGGTAAATGTGATCATTATGTATAACAAGTGTGTACAAATTTTAAAAATATAAATTTAAAAAAAGTTCATGTAGCTGCTATATTGGTCTGCAATTTTTTTTAAGTAGATAATCCTTTAAAAATCTAAAAAGTATTGTATGATCCTTTAAAATCTAAAAAGTGTTGTATGATTGTATGGCTCTAGCATGGCAGTCATAAATAGTAGCTAGAGAAAAAAGTAGAGAGACTTAAACATATAAGGCCATAAAGTCACTGAAGGTTTTTACGTAGGTAATGGTCACTTGCAATACATCTCAGGTTTTTAATTTACAATGCAATCTTCCATTCTTCCTTCTGTCCAGAACTCAAGTTCCATCCACTGAACCCTATTCATATCTAGGTCAAGAAATAACTTTTCCATAAAGCTGTCTCAATAAATTCCAAATATCACTCCTTTAAATTCACATACATTCTTCTATCTTCATTTTATCTTTAAACCCTCAGCAGTGCATAAAAGTTGGCCACTCTTTTTACAACAGTCTTTTCTTGATTGTGTTTTGTAAATATTTCTATCTCTATTCTGGACTTTTAGGAAATAGATCGAGGTGATTTGAAGACAGGAAGAGAGGGGAGAGAGTTAAATTTCCATTTTTTGCCTTTTCAATTCCAGTCAATGTCCATCGGTTATTCTTTTTACAAGACTGGTACTTTAAATATACTGAAGTAATACATAACTATTATATAAATTATATTGAGATTCTATTCATCTAAAGGGTACAGTGTTGATTTGTTTTGTTTTTGGCAATCAACAATGTTAGACTATTTTTATTATCAGTCTCTTCCTCCAACAAAAAAATTATTGGTAGTCACACCTCAGTCACACGACATCCTTTTTAGATTTAAGCAACCATTTATCTACTTTTTATCTCTTTAGACTGTCCTATTCTGGATATTCTATATAGTCATACAAATATGTGGTTATTTTATTTAGCATACTGTTTCAAGACATGCCCATGTGTTAGTGGTTTATTCTTTTTATTGCCAAATAATATTCCATGATATGCATGTATCATATTTGATATACAATTCATTGACTGATAGACTTTGAGTTGTTTCTACTTGGGAGTTGCTGTGAATAATGCTGTTATATACATTTTTATACATGTTTTTATGTGACAGCTGTATTTTAATTTTTCTTAAATATATGCTTAAGAACAGAATTACTGATAACATGGTAATGTTTAATTTTTTTAGGAACTGCCACAGTTTTCCCACTGTTGCTGCACCAGTTTATGCTCTCAGTGGCAATGTAAGAGTTCCAATTTCCTCATAATCTTGCCAATATTTATTTGTCTTTTCTGTTACAGCCTAGTGGGTTTGATAAAGGTAAAGTTATATCTCATTTTGGTTTTTATTTGCATTTCTCTAATGGCTTATGATGTTGCATGTTTCATGTGTTTATTTGCCATAGTGCTTACGTATATTTCCTTTAGAGAAATGTCTATTCAAATCCTTTGCCTATGTTTAAATTGGGTTGCCTATCATTAGCTGTAAGTGTTCTGTATATATTCTACATACAACTCTCCCATCAGAAAAAAATAGCCTCTTAGCTTCCGTGACAACATACTCTCATTTTTTTTTTTTTCCTCCAACTGTGGCTAGACTATAAAATGCTAGAGTTCTATGGCTTGACCTTAGGTCCTCTTCTTTTTCCACTCTTCTCTTCCAAGGTGATTCTATCCCATTTTTTATATTTAAATGCTATTTACATACTAATAACTTCAAAAGCCATACCTCCAGGATGACCCCTTCAATGAGCTTCAGCAGCAGATTATCTAATTGCCTGGCTGGCATCTCAAATTTAAGACGTTTTCCAGAGCAAATTATTTCCCTCATGTTGTCTGCTACTGCTTTTTAACATTTCAAGAAGTGGCACCATCAACCACTCAGTTATAAAGCTGGAATCCTGGAAGTTAGGCTTATTTCTATCCTTTTGTTCCTCTACCAGATCCATCCTGGTATACTTCCATCCAAGTACATCCAGGCTCTTCTATTCTCTCTTCCATCAGATATACTGTTGTCTCTCTAAAATCTAATTATCCAAGCATTTGGAGTGATCCTTCAGTAATGTCAATCACACTGTGATTTTTTCTTGTTAAAGTCTTCAGATGGTCACTATTCTACTTCAAATAAAAATTACTCCAAGTATTTACATGACCCAGCTCGTGCTTCTATCATCTTTTCACATTCCTTTTTCCCCCTCACTCACTATGATGCAGCTGCTCTGAATTCCCCCGGACAGTCTGTTTCTCCTGCTTAGAATGTTCTTCCATCTTCCTATCCTATTTCATTCTTCACACCGATTGACTGATTAATTTGCAATACTAGGCATTAAATGTAGGGTCTACACCCTGAGCTACATTTCCAATCCTTGTTTATTTTTTACTGTGAGACAGAATACTGCCAAGTCACTAAGTTACTCAGGATGGGCTCAAATGTAATTCTTCTATCACAATCTTCCAGAGCACTGGGTTACAGACAGAGACATTCCTTGCATAGTTCCAGTTCTGTGACTAGGTCTTTTAACGAGGTGGTTGTTAAATGAGGAATATAGTATGTATATAGTATGTACATTACAAAATTCACAACAAAGTAATGATCAAAGTTAACTCCAACTTAATGACTTTGCTTTTTTTTGTACAACTCTTATATGCAGTACTGTAATATACAACAGAATGTAAAACTACAGTACTGTACCACACAGTACAATCAGCAAAAATTACAGTACTGTATAAACAAGGTGTATTGTACCAAAAAAGATATTAAGGCTCTATAAATAAAACATACAGAACTGTTAAAAAAAAAAAGTTGCAATTTCAAGTGGCAGGTCATAAGTCTGAACAATGTGCCTCTGGTAAGTACAAACAGTAATTGGTAAATGAATATCTACATACACTTTGTTTAAATATCACCTCCACAGGAGGGTTCTTTCCTATGGCTCTGTGTAAATTACTCCTGTTGTATTATTTCCTTTTTTTAACCCTTTACAACCCGACTTATATTAAAATTCATTTTTTCTTTGACTACTATTGGCTTCCTCTCACACACAAAAAAAATTGTAAACCACTGTCTTATTATTGAGTATGCAAGAGTTTCTGTCACAAGATACGCATATGAATATTATTTGTTGAATGGTAAATATCAGTGCAAAATATGTCTGGTCTTTCTTTGTTGACCCTACGCAAACATCACAACATTCTTCAATTAATGTTAACTCCACTAACTACATGTCAAAGTATGAAAGAACCTAGGGAAATAAATATGTGACAGTTAACCTACAAATCTAAAATAAGAATAGATGTACAGAGCTATTTAAAAACTGTAGTCAGGTACTACATGAAAAACAACATGAATGATGCATGTCACCAATTACATGGAGATATAACTTCAAGTTAAAGTAATAAAGAACTGCAGCATGGGCAGCTAAGTTCTGAAAGATGTAGAGGTCTCTGACAGTCAGGTAGGTCCCAGGGCTTTAGGCCTGAATAAAGATGTGAAGGTGAGAAAGCATGAAAATTAGGAAAGAGCAAATTGGCCAGCATGTTTGTGGGCTTCAGCACAAGAGTGGCAGGACAGAGGCAGAAGGGAAGGTTAGGCAGTGTTTTTCGTATCTAGCTAAGGATGGAGCTAATAAAATTCTTACATCAGCCCAGGCAGGATTTTCAAATTGTTGTTTTACAAATACGAATTTAACCACAGTATGGTCAATGAGTTTGGGGTTAATACATGGATCAAGCAAAAGATGTAGGGTATATAAAGCTGGATTAGGTAGAACAGTGGCAGCCAACGTAGAAAGAGATGAAAAGATTTTAAAAATGTGGTGAAACAAAAGCCAACAGGAGTATTTCTCAATTTTTTTTGTTCTAAATTGTCATAGAGCAAGAGTTTTATAAAATGCAGTACAATTGAAGTATTAGAAAAATAAGATACAAAGCAAAATAATACAAAATATAAGCCTTATATATTTACTATTAATAGCATAAAATTTACTTTTAAAATGGCTATAAATGTTCTGAAATGCTTACTCTCCATTTCTATATATCTCATCACGAACTAGTAACAGTGGGTTGGTTATAGTATGCAAACTTCACTTTGAATATCATCTTTAATATCATGAAAAGCATAATAAATAGATGCTCTAAAGATCAAAAGCAATGCTGAGACTGCCTACTTAAGTAACCGTAAGAACTGCAGTACCATCAATTTAGGAAGTTTGAGTGGGGGAAAGTTTCTTTACAGAAAAATTGGGTTTTATGCAGAAAAAGTCAGTGTGATAAGAAAATTTTACAAGACTTAGAACACACTCTCTATGGGATTTTTTCCTTCTTTGTTTTATTTTGCTATCTTATAGCAAAAAATAAAGGAACTATTAACTTTTATGAAGCCTCAAGTTCACATAAACTAGGAAGTTAAAACAAATTATTTAAGTATTTTAAGATGTGTGATTATCCAAAAATCACTTGCAGAAAGGTATAATTATGATTTAGAATCTTTGGTCCTTTATATTCATATAAATTATTTTCTTTTTCACAGACACATGTGCATGAAACTCCTCTGCTTTGAGAAATGTCCTTGATGGTGGCCCCATAGTGATTTAATTGTCCTTATGTTCCTTAAATCTGTGACATAAATCTTGGGTCACCAGCTGTAGACAAAGAACTCTTCTATTTAACTTGACATTAGAGATTTATGATGCTTGACTAGACAAGTAGAAGCCCATCTTCTTTGTGATGAGGAAAAACAGAGCTCCCGATGGATATAAGAAATTGAAATCAGTGGCATGATAAATGATAAATTCTAGGCAAGTAAAGTGACAGCAGTATTGGCAATATTAGACGGTTAAAAAAGAAAAACAAATAAGCCTAGAACAAAGAAAGTTAAGGATGCTTTCAATTCTCTGCAGCAAATGACAGGCATGACAATTATAATGGAATGACATATAATACTCATATACTAATTAAGGCAGTTGATCCCTACATAATTAAAAAAAAACAGGCCAAAGACACTTGATAGTGTAGTGATATGCATGGTGGTATTTTTATCAAGATTTTCTTCATTCATCTAAAAAAAATAAGCAAAGTTTGAACTACAAAATTTTAGAGTGTAGGTAAACATAGTCCTTTATTAGGACCTGGCAGATAAATGTTAAAGGTAATAGTCATTATTGCTGGTTAAAATATAAGTAACTCAAAACATCTGCTTAAACTTACCCAAATGGGTCACCAACCACAAGGAATGCAACTTCATTGATATCAGCATCTTTTAAAATATTATCTGCCTCTTGTTCCACTTCTTCTCTATCAGCGAGAATCAATTTTCTGCCATAAAACTCTTCCTACAGATTTGAGACCAGCATCAAAATGAGAGACAGCAGGTGACCATTTCAACACACACACACAAAATAATCTTTGTCTGGAGCTAGTGCAACTCTTGGCAAACATCCAAACCCAGATCATTCAATACAACTCATCAATGAGCTAGCACTCTATATCATGTTGCAATTAAACTCTGTCTTTGGGGTTATCTTAATATCCCAGGAGGAAGCAGACTTCTTAACATCTGAGGCTTTTTACATTTTAAATTTACCTCTAAATTTGGCTCATAATAGACCAGACAGAGCATTACAGAATACACACAGAATATGTATGCATGAGCCCTACTTCAGAAACATGGTAATAGAGAATAAATATACATAAAAAATAACAAGAAACACACACATGGCAGTTAGAGAAAAATCTATGGTACTCTGGCTAAAATAAAGGCAACATCAACAAGAAATAACAGAAAATTATGACTTAGCTATTTACAGAACTAGCCTATATTCTTACATAATTACAGGAAAGACAAATTTAAGATTATATTCCCTTGTTTCTGCTACAAGACGGTTGCAGAGGAAAAAACTGAATTCTACATAGGCAAGAAGTTTTCATACAAAGTACTTTGTACATTATTCCCCCCAAAGTTCACTCTAGAAAACAAACCCAGAAGAGAGTCAGCTAGCAAGCTGGTAGTCATATGGTACTGGTTATGGGGTAGTAATCAAGATCATGAAATGGAGTAATATGCCATTCAAATGAAATAAAAGTAGATGCATACATAAATAATACTGTCTTACATACTGAGAAACTGGAATTAGTAAAAGATATAGGGGCTGCTGTGCAAGAGTATCTGGTATTCAATAATATTTGTCAAACAAATAAATGAACACAATTAAACATGTATAAACACTAGTTCTGATACTTATTTCCTAATATTTAATCAAAATCTCTTCCTCAAATTTAAAAAAAAATTCTTTCCTAAAGTTTCCAAATACAATGTTTTAATAGATGACAACAGTTCTTAATTTTCACTGTCACCGTGTATTTTTTCTTAAAAACTAATTTTTACATGGTTTACTTTGACTTTATGAACCAGGTTAATAGGTGCAGAATATTTCATATACCCAAGAGAACACATACAGGATTACTGGAAACCAAAGAAAACAATGGCTTTTACTGTACTTCCAACATTTCTTGTTTGTTTGGGTTGGTTTGTTTTTTGTTTTTGAGACAGGGTCTTGACAGTTTGTTCAGGCTATCCTTAAGCTCACTTTGTATAACCAGGCTGGCCTCAAACTTGCGGTGACCCTCCTGCCTCAGCCTCATGAGTACTGGAGTTACAAGTGGGTACCACCAAGCCTGACAACTTCTAACATTCCTTAAAGATGAAGCAGCCACATGCCACTAGTTTGAAGCTAGCAATAATCCTAACCTGTATTTTATAAATGACTTGACCAAAAAATCCACTTTCAAGGTTTATATTATGTAATTTCACCTTTAACTTATCACTTATCCCAACCTAAGCAAGATAGGTCATGGTCTAAGTAAGATAACACATATTAACACATAATATTGTATTATAAACAAATGGCTGATTCTTTTGAAAAATGTTTTAAAAAGGGAAGAGATAGAAAGTAAGACTGGTGTTATACTACCTACTTGTTTAGTTATTCATTCATTCATTCATTCATTCATTCCCTCACTATAGAAGTATTTTCTATACATATTCTCCATGCCAAACTCTATGCTTCATGCAGGGAGACAATGGTAATAAGATGTATTTTGTTCCCATCCTCAGAATTAACTACCACATACCATTGGTGTCACAGAGAACTCCTGGCAAGTAATGAGCCAGGGAAGGAAAAAAAAACAGCAGTATTATTTAATATAATCATTCTAAAGGATGATTGTATATTATCCAATGATTTATCCAGTGATTGAGCCAGTTTTTGTACAATCTCAGCCCTAATCTTCTCCACTCATGAAAGTAGAGTAAAAGTAAATTTTCATGCTGGGTGGAATATGTTAAATTTATGTTATTTATATTTGTGAAAGGATATACAAGAAATTAGTAGTGATGGCATCCAGACAGGGCCCCTGATAGAAATCTTTTGTTGTAGCTCTGTATTTCATACCATTTAGTGAATTACTTAATCAATAAAAGTAAAAGTAGAGGTTCAAAGTAGTAGAGAGAAGCAGATGAGAGCACAAAAAAAAAAATGTTTAAAATAGTACATTTAAATAAGAAACAGAAGTTTACCAAAGGAGTCTAGGAAAAAAATGGAAACAGAAATAAACTAAGAGAAAATTTTACAAAAGCCAGTTTCAACATTTGGTCAATTACATCAAAATAGGTAAAACAGAATTTAAAACTCTCTAAGAGTTCCTGGCTAGGAAAGAATTGTTTACAAAATAAGAGAAATATTTCTGGAAATGGAAATCAGCCTTCAGGAATAAGAGACATGAATAGAAATGGAGACAATAAAAGCATACTTTTTCAAGAGGCTTTGGATAAAAAGGGAGATACAATAATAACTATGGAGAAAACAGGTTTAAAGAAGAGACTTCAAATAGTCAATGTCTGAGTATCGTTTGAGGATTAGAGGAGGACACTTAACACAAGTTTCACATAAAGAAGAAAGAAGGGTTTTAAAAACACACCTAAATGGAACTACTTCTTGAAGAAGAAAAAAGCTTCATCTTATAAGTCATTTTCAAAGACTGGACAGAAGGTAAACTCACAGGCACTGCAAGGCCAGATGAGAACTTAATAAAAGTCGTAACTAACTGCTTCCTTTCTCTTAGTGTAAAGTCCTTTCCTCTGTCTCTGAATCTCAAATCATATCAGATGAACAGGAGAAGTAAAAAAAAGTTTGTGTCCAGGTGACTTAGGAAGCAAAGTAAGGGAACAGCCACACTAAGAGAAAAAGAAGCTATTTTAGTGAAATTCAATGTCAAATTCTGCAAATTTTTGTGCTTTTCTCCTCCACTATTTTTCCTTTAGGGTACAATGCTCTTTTTTCCCTTACCAAATGTTGTCATTAATAACATCGTACTAATACATTAATTTGGGGATTGCTCTATGATCAGGCACCATTCTTTCTTTTTTTAAGACAAAACAAAAAAAAGGATAAAAATGATGCAGAATTTTAAAAAAAATAGGAAATCAACGCTAGTTAACATATTGCATGTTGTTATCTTAAAAGTAGTTGATCAAATTACAAGGTTTAGGCATAAAAAATGACCAAGCAATGAAAACACAAACTGTTCTTTTTGATGAACTTACAGAGCCTAGTAGTATACTTGTCTATCTTGCATATATATACATACACACACATATATGTATGTATGCCTATATGCATATATTTTCCCTAACTTTCTTTTCTCCTTTCCCCTATCCCAATTGTTCCCTGAGCACTTTCTTTTCCTTCCATTCCCACAATATCTATTGTACAATTTGGATCTTATGACTTGTTAATTTTTTTTTTTTACAATATACATGTGAGACAATATACATGTGAATCTGATTTATTTCACTTATGACTATGGTCTCAAGTTGTATCCATTTACTTACAAAGGCCTCAAGTTTATGCTTTATAGCTGAGTAGTACTCCACTGTATAAAAATATCACATCTTTTTTTATCCATTCCTCAGTTGACGGGTATTTGGATTATTTCCAAGATTTAGCTACTACAAATTATGCTGCTATACACATGGGTACACACATATCACTGTGGCACGATGTTTTCAATTCTTCTGGGAAAATACTCAGTAGGGGAATAACTAGGTCAAATGGGACTTCCAATCCTAGTTTTTTGAGGAATGCTAACACTGATTTCCACAGTGGTTGTAGCAGTCTACAATCCCACCAACAGTGGCAAAGGGTTCCTTTCTCCCCACAGCCCCGCCAACATTTGTCATTGGTTGATTTCTTGATGACAGCGTTTCTTTCTGAAGTGAGACGGAATCTCAGTGTTGTTTTAATTTGCATTTCTTGAATGATCAGTGATAATGAACATTTCTTCAGGTATTTATTTGCATTTGTATTTCTTCATCTGAGAAACGTGTGTTCATCTCAGATGCCCATTTTTGGACTGGGTCTTTGAATTTGGGGGGTGATGAGGCACTATTCTAAGAACTTTGTGTATATGAATTTTTAGTCAATCCTCACTTCCATCTGAGGCACTATTTAAACAGCCATCTCTCATGTAATCCAATGGTAATTAATAACCTAATAATTATTTCATATTTGGGATAGCTTCCACTGCTTAGTTGACAATAGCTGGCTTGTTGGTGTGAATAAATTCATCTCGGTTCTTTCCAGACCTATTATTTCATAATCTCTCCTTTCCATTGCTGTTCTATATTGTTACTTAAATCTTCCAATAATATTTAAGTTTTCCTAGATATAATGCAGATGAATCATGAACCACTTGTGAACAAAGACCATACTTTATGCTTTTTTGTGCCATGTATACAAATACATTACCCTAAATATTTAAAATCATAATGTATCCACAGAAAGTATATTAAAAAATTCAAATTGAGCATACTAAAACTAAGATTTTCCTAGATTTACTGTCTTTAATTAACTTTTAAGTAGAGGATATAAAAATAGTATTACCTGTTTGACAATTTGAAAACAGCTTTCAGTGTAAGAGCAAATAAATTTTAGATTTCTGTAGTAATACCTATATCTGCCTATTATAAAATATTATATTTATTGATAAAAGAAGGCACATGTTCACTTAGAAAACAGAATTTTCCAGCTTTTCCTCACTGTGTCATAGTTACCTGTAGTCAAGAACAGACTACATGGAGTAACATAAGCCCAGTTCTTAAAACTCAGTTTGTTTTAAAGAAGAAATGTAGAAATGAAGAAAGAAAGTGGTTGAAGAAAAAGTGGCTTTGAGATTTTACCAGGTAATACAAGGCATAAATATATTTATACCTTACTTTAGTCCAGAACTAATTCACTGGATATATACTGATGATGCTGCATATAACAAGTTACTCAGGGTAAAACATAAACTGAGGACTTCAAGGAGAACATGGAGAGCATACCAAAAAATTTGTGATAGAATAAGATCCCAGATAGACGATTTTGCTTGAATCCTATGTCCTCTCTATGTGTTTTCTAAAGTTATACAAATTATACTTTGTGTAGCTAATATCTATCCCTAAGAATGCAGAAACACAGTACATTATAAAAGTAAAGAGTGGCAGATCTCAACTCGGGACTGTTTTGATTCACACACTATACTCCCTCACCACTCATATGATCTTGGGCAGGCTTCTTAACTCCTCTTTGTCAAATATACATGTTAACTACATATAAAGCCTTCAAAGCAGTACAAATAAGTGTTATTACTGTGAATGAATTCTTATATCTTAACAAAGTACACATAATTACCTGTAGGTGAGATTGGGCCCAGCCCCAGATTTCGACTCTGTAGTTAACAACTCCACATTAAAAAAAAAAAAAAAACTTCAGAACTGATAGCAACAAAACATTTAGGTAGCACAAATTTTACAACACACTTTTTCATACATCTTAAAAACCTGTATCACCGTCAACTGATTATTTTTGTTAGACAAATAAAGAAACTGATGTTTAGAAGTTTGGAAAAGTATCCTTGACAGCTACCTTTTCTAAACACTTTTCTGCCAGCCACAATGAGAACCCGTAAGGTGAAGATTTTTGAACTTCTTTTACACAGTAAGAAACTAAATTTAAAGAACTTGTCTAAGAACATGTAACAGAACAAATACAAACCACAGCCAAACTTTCAGCTGTGTTGCTCTGACACCTTATTTATAAAATTCCCAATTTAGCCAGGTGTGGTGGTTCACACCTGTAAATCCCAGCGCTTGGGAGAGTGAGGTAGAAGGACTGCTGTGAATTTGAGGCCTTCACGGGATACAAAGAAAATTCAAGACCAGACTAAATTACAGAGTGAGACCCTTTCTCAAAAAACAAATTCCCTTAGAAAGTTTTAAATTTTTTCTAGTTTTCCTTGATCACCTTTTAAAACAACCTATTTCCATTATCTTGAGGTTATTTTGGTTCCATTCAAGTATAAAAATGGGGCCAACAAATCAAAGTTGATCATTAGACATAAATTTTATTTCAATGCATGGCTATTTCAAGTAGTAGTCCTTAATTTCCTTGAGATGTTAAAGTAACCCTGAGACCTTCAGAATTCTCTGGGCTGTGAATCTGAGAGGACTGAGACCTGAAATTCTGTAGGTCACTCTTTTGTTTGGAAGACAGATTAATGTGACAGATGATTCTGAAGATCTACTGGTTTCTCTCACATGTCCATTACTCTTTTGATTTTAACCTATATTCTCCCTGGAATCTAATAATGAACCTGAAACTAACCCTTCCTCTAAAGCCTTTAATGAGGACCCGATAAATGTATAATAGCCTATCAAATCCTCTGGTTACTTAGTCCCAGACTCACTGAATACTTGCAAGCCTTACTGGGAGATGTGTACTTAAAGGTAAGATCTCCTTGGATGTGTTACAGACAGGAAGGCAATCAGCATTCCCTCTGGAAATACTTCAAAGGGGAAAGCTTTCAGCTTGGTTTCTGAATATATAACCAACTCATTAAGACTGGGTCAGCAATTCATTAGCACTCAAGTCAAAAAGGACTTCTTGGCTAGCTCATGAAATAAGGGATTTTGATAACTATTCCTCTCAGGAGTGTAACACAGAGTTCCTTTTTTGTTTACTGGAGAATGCAACAAAATTAGACTTGTAAAGTAGGACAAATCACTCTCATTTTCCAAGTCACTTGGTCGGTGTATGATTTCCATTCTCATACTTCTTAGATCCTTAATGAACAGGGGATACTTTTAAAAAGGTTTTAGAAAGCAGACCTGAAAAGTTTTATTTAGTTTAGTGCACGAAAATCAGATATGAGGCGGTTTTCTTCCCAAAAGCCTGGGGAACCTCAATCACCTACCAGGGCTTCTTTTCCCACAGTCAGGATTGAGGTGTAGGCTTCCAGATACACTCTACTGCAGCGTCTTACAACTTCCAGGCCTTTGACTGTGATGTCCTTGGCATCCCCCAGACCCAAGCCGATCAGGTAGAGCATTTCGAATTCCAGGGACAAGGAGACTGCAGAATGAAGTGAACACGAAAAATGTCAGTTACATCGAGGACTCCTAAGCCTAGACCCTGCTGCAGAGCGACACCACAGGAGCGAGGTTCGAGGGCCCTTATGTCACGCTTCTCGAGTACCGACTGTTTTTTAAGTAACCCCACGAAGCAGCTGGCCCAATTACCCGATAGCAGAATTGTAGCTGGTTCCCTGTTCTCCCCAAAAGGCCAACCGCAGCTTTCAAGCAGAGTCCAGCCGAGACACAAAACCCGCCGCCGGCCTCACCTACGGTGGTGCCGCAAAACCCTCGCGCTTTACTGCCTTTTACGACTCAGTGGAGGGCGTGGACGAGCCGCTTCCCTGATGCTGGAACCTACAGCCCAGCTCCCTTGACAATGAATGACTCGCAGTCTGTTAGGGCTGCAAGGCGTAGGGTAGTGGGCCTTGGGAGTCGGTGGGACGTCCCCAGGACGGCCTCTAGGGAAGGTCCCGGTGTTCCCACCTGGGTCCGACCCGTGGCTTTAACGTCCCTTTCCTGGTCCCGGGTAAGTCCCCCAGCTCTTTCGACTCGGAGGAGCTGGACCGCAGGGAGCCGCGTTTAGCGCCACCCGGCTCTCCAGCGGGTGAAAGGTGAGAGGGACTTTCCTAATTTGCTCCGGGTTCGCCCACGTTCGCAGATTTTAATCCTGCCCTCTTCTGTTATAGCTGAAGCAGCCTCTGATGAATGCGTAGTCAGATTGGCCAGCCCCACGGTGAATGCGGTTCTGATTTCCCAGCGGGGCAGTGACTCCGGGTTTATCGCGAAGACCTTATGCTGGGATGCCCCCAAGGATCCTCTGTAGTCATCATCGGTTTCGGGAATTCCAGACCCTCCTGTTCCTAGGGAAATGACATTTGAGAGTACTCAGATGTCTCTCAAATGGGGAATTCTTATGAAGCTGTTTGTTGGATGTAATTCCGGTATCAGAAAGGTTTTGGCTGAAAATGCTCTTTATGAATCCACTGGTGATGTCATCCCAGTTAAAAAGAAAGTTCTTACGGCTTACAATATCTTGGTAGGCAATGTTGACCTAATTTTCCTGGTTCATTTCCCACAGTGCCATGTGTTCTGTTTGTCTTTGCTCAAATCTAGTTTCTTAGGTCTTAGGGACCTTAGGTTTCTTAGGTCTTAGGGGGTCTGGGGTCCCCACCTCAGAGTTCCATCTATCTATTGCACTTGTCATTTTGTACACTCTGGATTCAAATTCTCTATGTACTTACTACACTGATTTATTCTTCACACTGTACTGGGAATAGTGGGGTGGAGGAACAGGTGATGGGCACATTTGGAATCCCAGCTACTAAGGAAGCTGAAACAGGAGGATCCCAAGTTGGAGGCCAGTCTGAACAACTTAGCAAGATCTTGTCTCAAAAATAAAAAGCTGCAGATGTAACTTAATGGTAGGGCACTCCTGGGTTCAATACCCAGTTGAGGAGGCTGGGGGAGTTAAACTTTACACAGATAAGATTTTTAGAAGATGTTTAACAGCATTAAACATTAAGGAAATAAAAAATTAAAGCAGGGTGAGATACCACTGTATACTTACTATAAAAATAAAACCCCAGAAAAATTGGCTATCTAGTCTAATAAATTCGTTATCTGTAATACTTTATTTCAGGTTTCAACCTCCCATACAGGCCTCTTCCCTTAGCCTTTTATATTAAGTTTTCACCCAGAGGCATATCAAATTCAACACATCCAAAGCTGAATCCATCAGCTTTTTTTCCATATTAGCATTTCTCTCTGTATTATCTACTTGAAACATGACGAAAGAGTGTTAACCATAGATTTACCAAATCCAAGCCCTAGGAAGTCACCCGCCTATCCGGTCTTGTCATGTCTGCTTTTCTTTCTCAATAAAGGCCTTGCCTACTGTCTTGGTTACTTTTCTCTCTCAATGTTGAGACAAAATACCTGACACCTGAAATTAGGGAAGGGAAGGTTTATTTCTTACAGATTGGAGGTTTCAGTCCATACTCAACTGGCTCCAAGCTGCAGAGTGGCATGGCAGGCCAGGGTAACCAGGAAGCACTAACAGCAAAAGAAAAGGACACACCTCCCCACTGTTACACTGTATACTGGCTCCACCCTTGGGTGGGTGTAGCAGTCACACCACCAATCTAAGTGCTTCATGGTGAAACAATCACATATGCTAGATTCAGTGGCCATGATTGCATGAGACTTGGTGGGCCACTGACATAGACCATGACACCTAGTATCACTGCCTTGGTTCAGGTCCTCATTCTGTCGCTGCTTTAGCTGGTTATCATGTCTCCTTAACATTCATCATTTTCCCGGTGGCCACAGAGTTCTATACCACCTGAAAATGTCTCTGCCTTTCTAAAATCTTTTTGAAACCAAGAGAAAATCCAGGTTCCTTAACATATCTCAAATATCACCGATGGTATAGTTACTGCCTAC
This sequence comes from Dolichotis patagonum, assembly GCA_004027295.1. Taxonomy (NCBI): domain Eukaryota; kingdom Metazoa; phylum Chordata; class Mammalia; order Rodentia; family Caviidae; genus Dolichotis; species Dolichotis patagonum. The sequence continues at coordinate 84,010 of PVJX010001517.1, forward strand.
CTTCCTAGTCTTGTCTCTCCATCTAAGGAGCTTTATTTTCAACTGTACTGATTGCCTATAGTGCTGTGCCCACAATGTACTGCTTTGCATCTCCATGCTGCCATTTAGGCATAGAACACCATCTCTTTCTCAAGGTAACCACTATTCATCCTTAAGCCCAAAAGTCTTCCCAAGATCGCCAACTACTAAACTGTTAGGTGTCTTCTCTTTATTGCACTAATGATCTGTTTGAATATCAGTTGATATCCTTCTGTATTTCCTTTTTACTCAAGCTGTCAAGTTCATGGAGTTAAGGACTGTGTCTTATATTCTCTTTCCTAAGACTTAACATCATGGTTGGCACATAGTACATATTTAATAAGTGTTTGTTTATATATCATTATATATACTAGGAGTTGAGCAATATCTTTTGAGTTATGAATTTTCTTTCTTATGAACTACAAGGGACAGAGTGTTCAAAATGATTACCAAAAATTCATCAATAGAGTAATAAACATAAACTCATTCTACTTTTAAGGAAGAAATTTGTGTTCAAAGACTCAAACACATGTCAGATACATTTCATGTGCACACCATTGAACAGGTAAACAAAATTTCCGATAGGCCAAAATTTTGTTTCTGTGTTTTCACACTTTGTGTGTTTTCAAACTTTCTATGAGCAATTTGAAGTAGTCACAGCGAAAACACATTGCCAAGAAGAATAAGTAGTCCAAAGAAAGGTGTGCTTTATTTCCTTTAAAAAAAATAAATGTGTCCTGGAAAATGTTTTTTGTATAGGCAAAGAATCAAAAAAAATACTATTTTTAGACATAAAAAATTTCAGTTTTTGATCTTCTGAATTCAACTGAAAGGGGCTGGGGATTTAGCTCAGTGCCTAAAGCACTTGCCTAGTAAGCATGAGATTGTGAGTTTGATCTCTGGTACAAAAAAAAAAAAAAAAAACTGAAAGAACTTGCATATGCTATAGAATTCTTAACAAGCCTATTTTTCTACCTGCCTTCTTTCCTTTTGGGACTTTGCTAGAGGTGGATAGATAAAAATAAAAGGATTTTGGCATTCTTTCACCGCTCAGTTCAACAAATATAAGCAGCAAGGCTTTGCCTAGTATTTTTTTTTCCAGAGCTCTTCTGTGGGGTTTGGATGTTTCACGTTTTAAAACAGGTTTCAAATATAATTTTTAGGAAAACTTTCACATGAAGGAAAATTAAAACACTTATAGTTAGTATCCGTATAGCCACCTCGTGGGCTCCACAATTGTTAACAGTCTGCTGTATTTGCCTTCTTAATCTCCCCAGAAATCAACCATTGTCTTTTGTTAATGCATTTCCAAAGGAGTTTCAGGCATCAGTATACATGATTATATTTTGCTTAAAAGATCAACTGCTGTCTAGGTAACAGATTAATAAAATATATGCAGCAAATAGCTGATTAAATCATACCATTTCTTCACCTTACTTAGAATAAGCTGAAAAATGTTTAGGACAGTTACTAATTAGTTTTTAATACACTGTAGCATTATTTTAATGATAATGAAAGCAGTCATAATACTGATTTATTTAAAATTTTATAGCAAATTTGAAGCCTCATGTGTAGCAGGACAGAGGGATGGTTATAGTATAGTGACTCCAGAATAAACATCAAATGAAAAAATCCTTTTTTAATTTAAAAAATAACGAGAATGAATGGGGCCTGAAGACTTTTCTACTTTATACTCCTGCTTTTAGGTAGCACCATACCAAATAATGCCTGAAAATGAGTATTCATGCATTTTCTGAAGAAGTTTAAGATGATTTTATAATCTTTGTCAATAACTCATTTTTAGTAACCTTACTATCAGAAGCTTTTCCTTAATTTACCTTTAGGCAGTAGTCAAACTGAGAGAGTTGCAAGAAGTAAAAACAAAGTTTTTCTACTTGATTGTCATAAACACATAGGCTACATTCATTTTAAGGTAATAACATAGTTGCAATGCTGCATTGCATTGTGAACAAGTTGTAATTACCTTACATCTAAAAACTCATCTTTCAAGTTTCCTATTTGAGGTTGTTGTCTATTGAAAAGAAGCCGTCAGGGGAACTGGCTAAACTCCATCTGACCTTATTGTGAATAAAGAATATTATTTTACTCTGAAGCTGACCTTTTAACCTACGTGTTCCTAGAAATTGCCTTTGTTAGAGGAAATCTTGATTAATTTTCTTAGAGTCTAGAGACCTTAACAATTCATGAATAAGTAGTAACTTAAAATACTACTGCTTTAAGAGGAACTATGTTTACTAATGTTAAAAAAAGGTTTGAAATTATTTTATTGTACATTCATTTACTTAGAAAAAAAAGTTTTCTGTTCAGTCATCTTATTTACTTATCTACATTTTATATTATTTGGCAATGTAAAACAAATAAATAAAAAATTTAGACCTACTTTCTCTAAACATTACACAAAATTTTACTGTTGTCATTAACCCTAGCTTAGTAGGTTTTAGATTAACCGTTTGGAAGTTATCTAAAACCTTGTATGTAAAGTAGCACTTTGTGTGTGTCTGCGTCTGTGTGTGTGTGTGTGTGTGTGTGTGTGTGTGTGTAAACTATTTTTGTTTGTTTCAGGACATTTTATACTTGGTCTTTCCTTCAAATTTTGTTGCTAAATAGAATCAGGTATACATAGTTTCACTCTTTTCTTCATAAAACAACTATATAATGTCTTATATCTAGAGAGGAATATTTAAATTAGCCAGGGTTTGATGGGAAGAGAGAAATGACCTTTTCAAAGTGGCCAGCCAGGCTGTGTAGCTGTGGTTTCACTTTTTTAAAATTTTTGCCCAAGATTCACCTCTTCAGTAAATCCTATCTTATGTCAGACCGCAACCAACATTTTTGATCATTTGTTTTGCCCTCATTTCCCCTCATAGGGAGGCCTCTTATGATTACAGTAAATTTTTTTCCCATGATAAATCTAGATACTATCAACCAAAATTAAATCTCTGTCTATGTCAAGTTACAGAATTTCGCAAGCATATTTTCTTTGAATGGATTTGGTTTGCATTTCTAAATCCTTGGCTTGTAAGAGTCATCCATCCTTGTTTCCTTGTGTTTTACTTTGATGCTATTCACATAAACTACATGAAACCTGCTTAGCTGTGCTGGTGGCTAGTGACTAGTTGGCAATTTCTTTTTTTTTTTTTTTTTTTTTTTTTTTTTTTTTTGTTAATTTTTTAAAATTTTATTTAGAAACAAAACAAAACAAACAAAATAGAAAAAAGGGTAGCAACAAGATTCCAAGGGGAAAAAAAAGAACAAAAAATACTGAGAAGTCATTACTTGATAACTTACATACTGTCATCTTGGAAATAATTGTTCAAGTTAGAAAGTTAAAACATATAAAGTACCCATTCAAGCAATGAGACTGTCGACAGTTCTGCTCCATGATCTAACAAAAAACAGTAATATGGTCATTCATCTTACACACTTAAACATACATGCAATTATATCCTTTATAGCACTTTCTTTTCCTCTCTTTTTTACAGTAGCAATTACACATTTTGGGTTTTATTACTCCTACAGTTCTTATTATTTTTTACACTAGAGACACAATACAATATTTATAAATATGGTTCATATTTATTTCACTAATGAGGCTAGTTTCAAGTTGTCTACATTTACCTATGAAGGCTTCAAGGTCATCCTTCTTCATAGCTGAGTAATACTCCATTGTATAAAAATACCACATCTTTTTCATCCACTCTGCAGTTGATGGGCATCTTGGTTGTTTCCAAGATTTAGCTATCACAAATTGTGCTGCTATGAACATGGTTGTACATGTATTACTGTGATATGAACTTTTCAGTTTCTCTGGGAAAATACCCAGGAGGGGAATAGCTGGGTTGAATGGAGCTTCCAGTCCTAGTCTTCAGAGAATTCTCCAAAATGATTTCCATAGTGGTTGCACCAGTCTACACTCCCACCAACAGTGGAGCAATGTTCCTTTCCCCCACAGCCTCACCAACATTTGTTATCAGTTGATTTCTTGGTGGCAGCTATTCTTTCCAGTGTGAGATGATATCTCAATGTTGTTTTAATTTGCATTTCTCGAATGACCAGTGATGGTAAACATTTCTTCATATATTTATTTGCCATTTGTATATCTTCATCTGAGAACTGAGTGTTCATCTCAGCTGCCCATTTTTGGGGAGGGTCTTTGAATTTGGGGGTTGATGTTTTTCAATTCTTTATATGTTCTTGATATAAGTCCTCTGTCTGAGGGGTTGCTGGTTAAAATTCTTTCCCATTCTGTGGGTTTTCTTTTCACTCTGTTGGTGATCTCCTTTGAAGTGCAGAAACTTTTCAATAGTATGAGATCCCAGTTGTTGATTCTCTAAAGCATTTCCCGTGCAGTTTGCGTTTTGTTCATGAATTCTCTGCCTACCCCTATGTCTCCAAGACTTCTACCTACCCTATCTTCCCATAGATTTAGTGTTTCTGTTTTAATGTTTAGGTCTTTGATCCATTTAGACTTTAGTTTTGTGCATGGTGATAAGCATGGATCTAGTTTCAGCCTTCTGCATGTGGAGAGCCAATTTTTCCAACACCATTTATTAAAGAGGCTCTCCTTCCTCCAGTGAACATGTTTAGCCCCTTTGTCAAGTATCAGGTGGCTGAGTGTCTTTGTACTTATCTAGTTGGCAATTTCTTGAACTGTTGATCCCCTGCTGTGTTCCTGCTTGATGGTCTTCTTTGGACAACCTACATTATCGAGATTCTTGTCTCTGTGTTTATAGTCTTCAGTTTGTTTAATTGTGTGCTCTCTTCTACTTTAGATCTTGCTTCTACTTAGTCTCAACTTTCAATACCACTCATTGCTTAGTGTCATTGCCTATGTCTATAATAACATACTTTTTGTACATACAGCAATCTTATCCTTTAAATTCTCTTTTAGTTGCTTGTTGTTTTTTTGTTTTTGTTTTTGTTTTTTGAGACAGGAGCTTACTTTGCAGTACAGGCTGAACTTGAACTCACTATGTAGCACTGATTGGCCTTAAACTCAGTGTTTCTCCTGTCTCAGCCTTGCAAATGCTGCGAGTGTCGGCTTGCACCACATGCCCAGCTAGCCTTTAAATTCTAGTTTAGAAGCCCTTCATCCATAGTGTTTTCTTACTTAATCTCACTTCATGCAAATTCTTTTCTTCTCTTAATTTTCTTTAATATTTTATTGACGTCTTACTGTTTTATTGTTATTACTTATATTTTTCTAATTATACTGTATACCTTAAGGGTAAAGGCAATATTTTGTCTTTATAGTCCCTGTAACATTTTTACAATGCACTATAAGTATGAGATGTTAAATAACTATTTGTAAAATATCTTGGGGAAAGTGCTACCTAATAAGAGGAGATAAGTAAAAATACATTAATGAAGCAACAAGGCAAAGGCTAGAAATAAGAAAGTGATTTGATAAAATATTGCAGTGATCTATATATATGGTGATAATCTTGAGTATATTCAGTGGCAAAATAAATTGAGATATGATTTTATAATGTACATAACTGATAGCTTTTGGTTGGCTATGATAAAATACCTGAGAAAATCAACTTATGAGGAGGAAAAATTTATTTTGCCTTGTGATATCAGAGGTATCAGTCCACAGTTGCTTGGCCACATTGCTTTGGGCCTGTGTTGGCCCAGTACATCATGGGAAGCACGTGGTGGGGAGCACTGCTCACCTCATGAAAACAAAGAAAGAGGAAAGAACCTGGGTCCTTTTATCCCTTTCAAGGACATATCACCAGTGATCTAATTTTCTTCCAGTAGGCCCTGCCTTCTCTTAAAGGTTCAACCATGCAAATACACTGCAGTCTGGCAACCAAGTATTTGGCATATGAGCCTTTAGGGGGCATTAAAAATCCAAATCATAACAATGACCATGAGTGCATTGCAGAGTATAGGAGTCGGGAATTAATTAAAACCTGATGGAAATCCAAACTGGAGTGTGCTTCTTTTAGAAGTTTGCATCAAATATCAAGAAAATGAACATAAATTCCTATGTAAGTTAATATTCTGTGTTAAATTTTGTAATGTTTGAAGTTATAGTCTTTTTCTAGGTCTCTCACCATCTTTGATGATTATAAACATAAATTTCTTGATGAAATTTCAAGAAAACTGTAAAAAGCTGTGGCATTTTTCTTTCCACTTACAACCGGCTAGACAATGAAATAGGGAGAGTCGAGATTATTATTTCTGTGAATCATTTGAAATACTTTATACCGCCTTCCCAAAAAGGCTTCTCAGAACTACGGTTACTTATTTTGGTAAATCACCCTTTTTTTCCCCAAGTACTGGGAGTTGAAGTGAGGTTCTTTGCAGTGGGCTACATTCTTAGCCCTTTTTAAAAATTTTATTTTTCTAATTTTGTAACATGGTCAAATTGGGCTTTAACTTGTAATCTTCAAATTGGGCTTTAACTTGTAATCTTCCTACATGAGCCTTCCAGAATGCTGGGACTACAAATAGCACCGTCACATTTGGCTGGATCACATTTCTGACAGATTCTTGACTGTAAATGTTTTCCATTATATGTGAAGATTTAGCTTAGTTCTTCCCACAATTCACTTGCAACCTTATGATACATTTTTGGCCTTAATTGTGCTCTTTTCAAGTGTTTTATTCTGCTGTGTATTTTCAGGGATAAAGAGAAGCCTAAGTCACTGTCTATACAATTTACAGCTGAGGAAGACAGCATAAATAGCTGTGCCATAGGGATGATACAAGTGTGCACTAATATGTGTTATAACAGAAGTACAAGCTGTATGTGAGAGAACTGGAGTGGGGGAGATTAATTAAAGTGGATATTGCCCTTGTGGCTTGATCTAATTCTATTCTCTTTATAATATCTAGGCAATTCACGATAGGTCTTTCCAGATGCTTGGTGGTTGAAAAGACTAGTCACCAGATAACCTGTTTGTGTCATGGTTTCAATTGATTGTAATGGTTGGATGTTGTCCAGGGAACCCAACTTGTTGCAGAAGGGACAGCACTGCAGATGGCCTTCATCCTTACAAACATGTTAATTGGACTTTTGAGGATTCCCACACTACCAATTTCTTAGACTAATTTTTTTTTCTGGAATGCAAAAATCAGCCATTTTGTCCATTTTTGTTAGGGTTTAAGGAGAGGTAAGTAATATGTATTCCCAATTATGATGTCCTTTCAAATACCGACCTGAAAATTTCTTAATGAACATAAAATCCATACAGGTAGGTGGGCATAACATAAGGAGAGACAGGAAATATCTGTCTTCCACACAGCATACTAGTTAATGGAATTCTTTTTAATCCTGTAACCTTAAGTTCCTTTTGTGAAGCCTGTTTTTCTTTTTTTTTAATTTTATTTAAAGAGAAAAAAGCAAAACAGAAAAAAGGGTAGAAATAATACAGAATTTCAAAAAAAAATTAAGAAACCACTACTTGTTAAATTACATATTGTCTTCTTAGAAATAGTTGTGCATGTTACAAAATAAAGGCATACAAAGTGAACAAACAGTGAGGCTGCAAACAGTTCTGTTCAATGATCCAATAAAAACTTGCTAATATGGTTATCAGTCCCACACACTTAAACATACATGCTGTTATATCCTTTAGCGAATTTTCTTTTCCTCCTTTTGCTTTTTAAGTACATTATCTGTTTAGTTATATCATGTTTTAGCTTGCTCAGTACCTTATTGATCTGTTTTGTTGTTGTGATTTCCTTTTTAATCACCTTATATAATTCTGTTGTTTTGTTTTTGAGTTTCTCATCATCCATGTCACATGGATCAGCTTTGATGGAGCTGGGAGTTTTGGGAGGTATTTTGTTACCTTGTTTTCTCATGTTCTATTGTTTTGTTTTTATTTAATTTTCATTAACTTGGAGGTAGTAATATACAACAAAACAGGATTGAATAAAGCCAATTGAGACAGTATAGTGAAATTGGCACAGAACATCACAGCAGGTCACCAGGACAACAGTAATAGGCACCACTGTATATCTCGTTATCTTCAAAATAGTTGTTCTTCTATTAGGTACAGTAAAA
>PVJX010001517.1:92168-112800 GCA_004027295.1 Dolichotis patagonum
TAGGCACCACTGTATATCTCGTTATCTTCAAAATAGTTGTTCTTCTATTAGGTACAGTAAAATCAAAAGAAATAAACAACATTATAGAACACATCAAAACAGAATATTAAATAGAGCAACACCGTTAGTCAGGACAAAGCAAAACGGCAATAAAAATATCTACCTTCAGAGATAGTAGAAGGAAACTCCCCCCATTTGCTATACCACATATGGTCACCTCCCAAGAGATACCCAGATCCCTGGATCCAGATTGTTAGCGGGGGGGGGGGGATGGGGGGGATATGTAATGTTTGATTCTAAGCCCGCGCCCAGTAGGCAGCAGGCTGGTTACTGGTTGGCTCAGCGCCCTAAGTTCCAACATGGCGAGGAACATCAGGAAACGCTGTTAGTTCTTGTTTCCCCGCCCTGGGGTGGCCCCGGCTTGCCAGACCACAGTCACTTACCAGGGCGGCAAGAAGCCTGTTTTTCTTGACTGATTTTTTTCACTTTCTTTTTGTGTATTAAAAGCACTATTTAAGCTGTTGTCCAGTTGTTGTTCCTAAGGGCCTGAAAGAGTTCAGCCTCATTAATTACATTTTTGCATGAATATTTTGACTGGTTCTTAGTCAATCCTAGGTTTATGTCTTTCTTTTAAAGTATAACACTGGATCCAGCGAACCCATCCCTTACTTTCCTACTATAAATTTGTACCTTAACATAATAGTAGGTGGCTGTGCATTTCAGTACCTTTCCCCGAGGGATACAGGAACCAATCTATGTTTACTCATTCAGTATGACAAATGGCAGGGTGTGTGCACATATGCAAAAGTAGCAAAATGGGATTATTACCTATGTTAACTGGTTTTGCATATGTTTACGTGAGCATCACAGAGGGTCCATTAGACCCACAGCATTCCAAAATTTGTTAAAAGCTTTTTTTTTTTTTTTTTTTTTTGGTGAAAGTAGCCCAGTTCAGTACCATGGCACATGAAAAATCAGAATTCCAAGTTTTGGAGGAGATAAAAAATTAATCATCAGATTACTCATACCTGGAGATGAAGATGATTTGTTATGGTAAAATGCGTGCTTTTATAACAGAAGATTAATGTGGGTGGATGATGATGACGATGATAATGACTTTGACATTGACCTGTGAACCAAAGTTCCTGTGACAGTGAAATGGAATAAGAATCAACTGATATACACACGGAATGCAGACCTCTTTGATTCAGATTAGGAAAAAAACAGCAATGTGAGTATATATTTGACTAGTTGAAAAGTTACAAAGTGGATATGCAGCCAAATGAAACAATTCAATGTTAGAACTACGTCCAAAAATATAGTTAGGGTTTTGGCAGGTGTGAAGCTTACTAGACAGAATGCTGGTATTGCCATTCAGTGTTGCACATTTTACCAGACAAAATTATACAGGATGCTGTGAAATGCAAGTGAAACATTCCATGTGCATCAGTAATCATATTCAAAAATGTATTTATTATGATACCTCATTGAAAGTATACATAGATCTGCTGTACTTAGGGGTTTCTCATTGTAAACGAGCGAATATAAAAGATTTATGGAAAAGTGATGGGTCAAAATATGACGTAAAAATTTATGCCCTTGTAGATATGAAGACTTATTATGCTTTCACTTAGACATTTATCCTGGAACTCAGCCATAAGGTTCTTATTAGTGTAGTAATAAACAGAATGATGTTGTAAAGCGACTTATTGCTCCCATCTTCAGACTAATTGGAATGTGACATCTGACAATTGGTTTACCAGTTTGCAGTTGATGTTACATTTGCTAACAGAGCACAAGTTGACCAGTGCAGGAAGCGTACACAGCAACAAAGCAGAAATTCCACATGAAATGTTGCAATTTCAAAAAAGAGAATTGATAGTACAATCTTTGGATTTCAGAAAGATATAACATTGACCTTTGATATGGCAAAGAAAAGCAAACTGGTACTGCTGATGTCAACATTTGACCATGATGGGAACTATTGTTAGGGAATCCATGACCAAACAGAAGCCTGAGATGGAAACTTTCTACAACAAAACCAAAGGTGGAGTAGGTATTGTTGATCAGTTATACAGCAACTATGATATCACTCAAAACTTAAGGCATTAGCTAATGGCTATATTTTACTCAATCCTAAACATGTGTGGTATAGTTTGATAGTTTACAGATAAAGTAAGAAGTGCAGAGTACTCTGTAGGCCCACTTGGTGGGCCCAAGGATTTTCTAGGGTGAGGTTGTGAAGGTAGAGAACGCATGTTTGCAAAGCATCAGCAACCACAGCAGGCAACATGGAGCAGAGCAGAGCACAAGAGCGTAAGAACAACTTGTATCTTTATTGTATAATTTTATACAAGTTGTTATTTCATATTTGCATTCATACATAGTGCCGTAACCAGCACATGCGTGTTTATCTATGTTAAGTCATGGGTATGTAACTGTATCCCACTGTGTGCTTGCACTTCATAGTCGGGTCACATCCTCAGCTGTTCTTAGATGCCCCTGAGCTTTGAAGCAGTCTGAGTGGTTCCCCACTATAGAGGAGAACTTTTCTTAAAGGATTGGGACTGGAGCTAATAAGAGACCTTTTACAGCAGGGAAAACAAAATGTTTCTCCCCAGGAAACTATGAAAAACATTGTGGAGCACACTGGTGAGATGACAGGTGAACAGGCAGGTACAGCATCACAAAGACCTACTAAAACAACAGGAAAACAAAACAAAACAAAAAGATGTCAACTGTGTCCTACAAGAAAAAACAGGAAAACAAAACATACGTGCTATCAGTGTGATACTTGTGTATTGGACCGTGCAGTTGTCATGTGTGAAGACTGACTTGGATGTGACAGTTAAAGCAAAAATTATTTCTGTGGTAGGCTCTTGTTTGTGTTTACATTGTAGTTCACATAGGTTTTTATTTTTGGTGTTACCTTTTAGGTTTTGTAAGCAAGTACACTGTTGATGTGAAAATGTTAATGTCATAAGCACTCATTACATTTTGATGTTTTGATGCCTTATTTTTGCTAAGTGCATGTTGTACAGTATAGTAGGAAACTCCAGACAAAACAGGAAGAGAAGTGACAAGACTGCCACATAGGAAAAGGGAAAACTAAGTGCATGTGCTATCAGTGTTAGCTAGACATGTTCATGGGACATAGAGTTGTCATGTGTGAAATTGTCAAGTATGCCTTGGGTGTGACAATTGAAGCAAAATTTGTACAATTCTATTGATTTTTTTTCATTGTAGTTCATATAAGAATTTGTTGCTGATGTTCTTTTAGGTTTTGTAAGCAAGTATACAGCTAGTGTGAAAATGTCTTTCTAAATGCACAATATATCCTAAGAATTTAACACTTTATTTCTTTTTACTTTCTGTTGCTATTAACTACACAGTGTGTAATATAATGAGACTCTCCAGACAAAATAGTAAGACTGCTGAGATGTCAAGTATGTCCTACAAAAAGGCCAGGAAACCAAAACAGGTGCTGTCAGTGTAAGTAATACGTGTATATGAAACATGCTGGTGTCGTGTGCAGACTGCCTTAGGTGTGATAAGAATTTTTTTGTAAAGTGCTTGTGGTAGGTTAACTTATGATCAGTTTATAACACCCAGCTGAGCTAAATCAAATCAGCATGGTGCTGTGTGTGGATGGCCCACCTGAGGGTTGTTTCCAACAGCATAAAAAAGAGAACTGAAGGGAAGACAGTGTGCTATTGATCCTCCTGGTGAAGCTTGGCACACTGGCTTTCCTGATATGGATTCGGCTGTTGTCACCATCAGAGGAGCTCAGGTCTGTACTGTCTCTGAACATGGCTGCAATTCTCTTTGGGGGAGCTCTGGTCTTCACTTTGAGCATCATTTCCCGGCTCTAGTGCAGATCCCTCAGCCTGCTGGCACAGTTCCTTCATTCCACTTTCTAGGTTCTCCAGTAATAAAACTTTTCCCTTGTAAAACCTGTCTACCACAGTGCTGTTGGTATTTTCAGTGTGGTTCATATAAGCATTTGTGTTGTTTTTAGATTTTGTATACCAAAAAACTGTTGAAAATTTTGTTGTAGATGGCTCTTATCAGATTGTGATAAAGACCATCTCTTCCAATTTTCTGTAGGGTTTTTATCATGAATGATTGCTGATGTGTTGAAAATTTTGATGCTTTTTAAAATAAATATTCAGTATACTAAAAAGTCAGTACTTTATTGTTGTGATACTTTTTCCTGTTAAGAACTTATTAATATAGTAAAACTCATAAAATTAAAATTAATAATTTATCAATAGAAGTATTCTGTCAAACCTATATTTCTGCCTCTTTATGACAATATTAGTGTTATGCTATGTTAAATTCTGATGTTTATAATTAAGGTCTCTTTTGTTATTTTTCTGGCATTGCTAAATAAATGAAGTTTGATTAATAATAATATAAAAAGATTCTAGTTACTGCCCAGGCCCCATTCAAAACCTTTGTTTCCTGTTAACTTGTTGTTTGGAACTACAGTGGCACTGCTATAAGGCTATTTAATTATGCAAAGAGTCAACCTGAGAGCTCTCTTAATTCCCTTTCTCACTCCTACTAATTGCCGCGTCTCTCTTTCCACTACTCTCCATCCCTGTTGCTCACGCTTTAGTTCTGACCTTTGTCATTTCTTACCTATACTCTGAAATGACCTGTAACACTTCTCCCTAACGCAAGAATAGGCCTAAACCATCTTTTGGACTTCAGTAGTGTTTCGTCTAAAAATAAATTTTATTTTCTTAAATGAATAATATAAAGACTCTTTTTACTTAGATTTTGTCATTCTTCTCAATCAATTCTCTATTCATCTTCTGTATACCTTTTACTTCAGCTGTGCTGAACTTACTTCTCCAATCAGCTGTTTCCTGCCATCACCATTTAGCACATATGATTCCACTCTTTGGGGAACTTTCTACCCAGTAGATTCCTGTTTTCAAGAGTCAGTTTAAATGTTCTTTGGTCCAGGGAGCTTTCCTTATCCCTCAAACATAAAGTGGTGTCTGATCAATGGTCCCACCTCTGTATCTAGTATTGAAACTTTTTTTTTTTAATTGGTACCAGGGATTGAACTCATGACCATGTGCTTACAAGGCAGGTGCTTATGCTGCTGAGCTAAATCCCCAGCCTTTTCCTCTACCTCTGTATCTAGTAGCATATGCCTTCTCACGCTAATTAATTACTTGCAGGTTCACTAATGGAGTTGTACACCTGGAGGATATGCAGTGTTCTCTTTATTTGACACTATATGACACACTAGGATGTAATAATATTTCTTTGGAATCAGAGAAAGCATAGACAGTATTCAATTTAATTTCCTAGTTTGCAAACAACTTCAAATATACATTGTGTGTAGTAATTTGTCATTCAGAAAGGCAGTGATTGCAGTCAGGTGTGGTTACTGCAGGGACAAGTCACCCTGTGAAGAGTCTAGCTGGCAATTTAATACCATTTTAGAGTGGCTTCTCTTTCTTGAAACACCGCCAATCTTCTGTTGTAAAAATTTTAGTGTTAGGTGAATTCATTCAGTTTTTGTGACCTGTTTATAGAAAACTGGTTTTAGAGAAAAATACATAGTGATACTAACTTAAAGTGTTGTCAGTATACCTCTGCAGAGTATACATATATATTTTATAGTTAATAGAAAAAGAAATATAAAAATGTTTCTTACTCTTTAACTCTGAAATTTATGTATGGTGTTCCTCTACAGAGAATGCACATAAATTGTTGCTTTTCTTGTATCATTTTCAAATATTAGCAGGCTGAATAACATTTCCATTGTCAGTGAATTCTGTGTCCCTGTAAGCAATCAATTTTGAAATTATAATTTTAATTGTTCTATTTTGTTTTGCTTTTTAATTAGAACTCATTATACCTCATCTTATTAAATATAGATCCCTTTGCCCTTTTCTAAATTTCTTCTCCAAATCTGTTCTATTTTTACCAACACCTTGCTTCATCTGGTACCCTCATCCCCAGTAGTTTTTTCCCTTTCCCATATTCAAATGCCCACATCTTATAGACAGTCACAACAATCTTCCCTATAACTATTCTTTTCTCTGGCATTTTGCAACAGTTTTCCTTCTTTGCACCACAAATTATTTTTTAAAATGCTCAGTGAACATCTTAAATTCTTCATTCCTGCTATATGCTGAATCAATTTTATCTGATTTCCATTCACACTATAATGAAACTAATTTAGAATTGTCTCTAATAATTTGCATGTTATTAGATAGGGGACATTCTACCACTGGATCTCTTCCTATGGCTTTTGACTCCTTTGAACAACCCAACCATGGTTTGTGTTTTCACTTGGAATTTGTTTTCTGAACTGCCATCCTCTATGTTTATCTGTATGTCTGCTGTACTTTGATGGACCATAACACTTCAATATGTGCAGTACTGAACTTCCCTTCCTATCTTACATGCTTTTCTTCTTGATTTCTTTGTTAGTGAAGGGAAGCACCAACTAAAACAATAATGTCCCCCTCATCCTTATCCTTTCAAATTCAAAGAAATCCAATTCAGTTTTACCTTCTTAGTATCTCTTGATTCTACCTCCTTCTTTATGTCCTAATTTTTGTTTGCTTGTTTTGCTTTTTTGAGACAGGGTCTCCCTATTTGGTTTAAGCTGGTCTTGAACTCACAGTAGTCCTGCCTTCGCTTCCCAAGTGCTGAGGTATGCACCACCACTCCCAGCTTTTCTGTCCTAATTGTAAGGCCTTGTTGTTTCCCTGCAGAACTACCTCTTCACTTCCTAAAGCTGATTTCAGTTTCACCTGACATTTAATGCTTTTATCACTGCTTTAAAATATTTCCTTGCTGAAGCATTTTAGGTTGTTAATGTTTTGTTCCTCGGCTTGAAATCCATCTGTGCTTCTTTACAAAATTAGAGATAAAACGTAAGTGTATGACACAAAATATGTCTTTTTTTGCTCTGTCCACAATGTCTCTAACTATATATACTGCTTTGCCTGTGTGCTGATCATTAAATCAGGCCTTTGGGAGGCTTCACTCTTTCCTTGCTATTTTTTTTTCCCATTTTCCCATTTCCTCTTTGCTGTTAGCTGCTCAATTCTCATACTTTAAGTCTGATATTCCTGCTTTTGTGCCTCTGATTTCCTACCCAATCCACTCATCTGATATTTTCATGTCATGTTTCTTTTATATAGCACTTATTAATTCTACTCTAATGGTTTGAGTCTTTCCTGCACTGTAAGGCCCTGAGAATATAATTGTGTTTTTATCAATGTCTTTACAACTGCAGTATGTCCATAAAATATATACAATAAAAGATTTTGATTGAAAAAATTGTCTGATGTTTGTTTTCAAACATCAGAAATAATAGGACCTTCAATTCCTGTGCTTTTTTCTTCCATTATATAATATATTTTGCCCTTTAAAAATTGAGCACAACTCCTATATGAATGTAGAGATATATGAAAGTAGCTCAGGGTACAAATGACTACAAGTAACAATAGATGTGGTAAAGCCTTTGTAATATAAGTGATGTTGTAAGTTAAGCTGTCATAAGTTAAGGACACAGTTTTCCACAGGTGTGCTTTCATTTCATATACTAGCTGCAAGCTTAGAGATTTCCAGAGTTATATTTATTTCTAACCTACAATCCCATTTCAGTAATTGACTAGAACAACTTGTCGAATTCATGAGAGCACTATAACTATGATTATAGTTTTATTATAGAAACATGCAAATGAGAATGAATCAGGAGTCCCTAATGTGAAACTTCATGTCTTCCTCCCATGAAGTCAGAAAGTGCCATCCTCTTAGAACACAGATATATGACATTTGCTAACCAGGAGGACATACCTGCACTTTGGTGTCTACAGTGTTAATGAGGTTTCATTAGATACACATGTTTGAATCATTGACCAGGCAGCTGAATGAAATTTCCATTCAGCTCCCCTCCTTTTGTGGTCAGGCCAGTATCCCATAACTTAAAATCTCAGCTCTCTATAACATGTTGGTCTTTTAAACTCACAACCTGAAACATGGCAGGATAAACTGTATTTAGAAAACTTAAAAGAGTTAACACCATTGATTCTCAAAAGATATAATAATAACAACAACAACAAACAAAAAAACTAGAGACCAATACCTCTAATGAACATGGGTGCAAAAATTCTCAACAAAATACTAGGAAATTGAATTCAATAGTGTGTCAAAAAGATCATCTACCATGGTCAAGCTGGTTTCATCCCAGAGGTACAAGGATAATTGAGCACACACAAGTCCATAAATATAATAGATTACATTAACTGAATGATAAAAATCACTATTATCTCTTTATGTTACATGGAGGAAAATCATGCAACAAAATTCAACATCTCCTCCTGATTAAAGCCCTGAGCAAATTAGGTGTAATAGAATCATGCCTCAACATGAAGGCTCTGTACAACAAACTTAAGCCAACATATTGAATGAAGTAAAGTTGAAAGTATTTCCTGGACCATCAGGAACAAGAAAAGTATATACAGTCTCTACTTATGTTCATTATAGTACTAGAAGTAGCTGGAGCAATGAGGCAAGAAAAAGAAAATGTATATTAAAAATAGGAAAAGGGGAAGTGAAATCATCTCTCTTTGCAAATGATATGAGTTTATATACAGAAACCTAAGGTCTCCATCAATAATAGAACTGATAAACTCAGTAGAGAAACAGGATATAAAACTTAGTAGTTTATTGATATGCCAAGAGTTTTCTGAGAGAAACATTGGGAAAGCAATCCATTCACACTAGCTACAAAAAGTAAAATACTTATGACTAAACCAAGAAAATGAGTAACCTCCATGTTGAAAACTACATAATTTTGATGACAGATTGAAGACACACAAAAAAGTAAAGATTCTCATGTTCCTAGATGGATTGAAAGAATATTGATAAAGTGCCCCACTACAAAAAAGAATTTACAGTCTTACGTAATTCCTAGCAATACCAATGACATTCTTCAAAAACTATGAAAAATATCCTAAAATTCATATGGAAACACAAAAGTTCCTCATAACCAAAGCAAGTCTGAGCAAAAACTAACAAAGCTAGAGACATCATAGTACCTGATTTCAAAACATATTACAGAGCCATAGTAACACACACAATATGATATGGCATAAGAGACTAATGGAATAATAGACCAATGGAACTGAATAGAGCACTGAAATAAGCTCATGATTTACAGCCAACTGATTCTGAACAGAGGAACCAAAATTTTAAAAAATTCAATGGAGAAAGAACAGCTTCTTCAACAAATGATGTTGGGAAAAATATTCATATGCAGATGAAATCTGACTCCTATCTCTTACTCTGTGCAAAAGTCAGCTCAAAATGAATCAAAGACCTATGAGTAAGACCTGAAACTGAAGCAACCAGAGGAAAATATAGGGATAACACTTCAAAACAATGATTTTCTGAATAGAACCCCCCAAAACCCAGGAAACAAGCAAAAAATTTGATAACATTAAACTAAAAAACTACACAGAAAAGGAAACAATCAACAGAGTTATCAGAAAATGCACACAACCATAGAAAATGTTTGTCAATTATTCAACTGACAAAAAGTTAATATCCAGAATATACAGGAACTCAAAAAAGGAATTGTAAAATGGGATGATGATCTGAACAGATACTTCTCAAAGAAATATAAGTGGCCAACAAATATATGAAATATCATTATCTATCAGAGAAATCCAAATCAAAACTACACATCTCACCTCAACTAGAATGGCTATAGTTAAAAATTCATGATGAAGAAGATAAAGGAATTCTTATACATTGTTGGTGGGAATGTAAATTAGTATAGCCACTATGGAGAACAGTTCTCAAATATCTAAAAGTAACTATCATATAGATGACCCAAATATCCTACTTCTGGATATTTAGCCCAAGGACATAAAATCAGCATAGCAAAGAGGTACCTGCACACTTACGTTTATTATGGCACTATTCACAATAGCTAATACTGTATATGGAATCAGCCTAGTTGCCCATCAGCAGATGAATGTAAAAAAAAAATGTATTTTTATGCACAAGGAAGTATTTTCAGCCATAATGAATGAAATCTTGTCATCTGCAGCAAAGTAAATTGAACCAGAGATTATTATGTTAAGTGAAATAAAGCAGATCCAGAAAGACAAGTACTACATGAGCTCTTTCATATGTGGAAGCTAAAAAATGGCAACTTGATAGTAGTAGAGTAGTATAGTGATCATTAGAGATTGGAAAGAATATGTGATGTGTGGGAGTAATAAATAGCCAGATAGATTTGATCAACGCAGTACCTATATAGGTAAATATCACACTGAATTCCATTAATATGTACAAGCAGTAGATGTCATTTTTCCAAAAAAATTACAATATCTTTAGCCCACCATAAGTAGCAAAGTCTTTTTCACATGGGGAAATTTCAAACATTTAAAGACCATCTCCCATAAATCAAGGACAAAGTACAGCTAATTTTTTTTTAGGTAATAGAGATTGAACCCAGAGCCTCCACACTGAGCCATTCCCTCACCTCTTTTTCTTTTTTTTATTTGAGAAAATTTTACTAAGTTGCTAAATTGCCAAGGATAGGCTTGAATTTACAATCTCCTGCCTCAGCCTCTTAGTGCGTGGATTAGGTGTATGCCACTATTCTTGGCTGATGGCTACCTTCTTTGTTGTATAATCAACAGCTTTAGATCATCTAAAATAAAACATGAAGATTTAAATTATGTTGATAGTTCAGAATCTTTGTTTGTTGTCTGTTTTAATCATTTGAGAGCATTCAAGAAAGCACAGAGAATTTATAATTTGGGGACAGAAGTCTGAATGACACTTAAAATTAATTAATAGCATAAATTTCCATTTGGAAAAGTCTTGGAGGTTGTCCACAACATAGTACTTTTAAATAGTGTGATTAGAGGATTTCTATTTCTAACAGATGGGTAAAATACTCTAATAATCTAACTGAAAATGGGAACAGATGCTGGATAGTATGTATAACTACTGACAACTAATTTAAGACACTGGAAAACCAAAAGCAAAATGAATACAGAAACCTAGAAATGTACAGTACCTTTTGTTCTAAGAGTTGGTACAAATCTCTTTACCTTTTACTCAATTCTACAGCTCATGTCACTGAGAGGAGGAGGTAGACTGGACTGTAAACTAGAACCTAACAAAGGATCTGATTAGAGACCTCTGTTGTACAGAAATCTAGACCTAAACGGCCATGCCATCAATGTAAGAGTGAACTGCAAGTAAAAAGGGGACAGTAAGGAATCTTTTTTTTAAAAAGCAACAACAAAAACCTGAACTTTCTCTAGGTCACATCATCCCTGAGGCCAAGAGTGCCAGTTGCCTGTTTTTGTACAAACCACAAACTAAGAATATTTTTAACACCCTTAAATAGTTTAAAAAATCAGAACAGTAGTTCATGACACATGAACATTATATACAAAAGTCAAATTTCTATTCAGCTTTCTAAATAAAGTATTATGGAATGTAATCATACTCATTTAAGTATTGCCTGTTGCCACCTTCAAACCACTACAGTTTAGCTGAGAGTTGCAAAAGACAAAACCTGAAGTATTTACTACCTAACACTTTACAGAAAAAGGTCACACTTCAGGTTTAGGAGTTATCATGCTTACAAATCTTTCAAGCTTTGTTCAGGTTCATATCTATAAGCCATGTGTTACTATATGTTCCTTTGCTTAAATAATAAACAGTGACTGTTATGTGGTTATAAAGAGCTAGTTATTTCAATTTATCTACCCTGTGTGACAGTTTTGACTTTATATTTGTGCTTAAATTGTAAAAATAGTGCAAATTCTGATGTGATTATCTGCTTGTTGAGTATGAAATTTGTGCCTAAAATGAGTTGCTGAATTTTAACACTTTTATACTTGAAATATTATTTTCTACTAGCTTATTTTTTAAAGCTAAAGGACAGTTTTTAAAAATGTATTGCAGGGAATACAAAAAACCACTAATCCTAAAAGAGAAAAATTGATAAATTGGATTTCATCAAAGTTAAAAAGTGCTTAAAATTGTTAATATTAAAAAGTAAAAGTCAAATCACACATGGAGAGAAAATATTCAAAAAAGGTGTATCTGACAAAAAAAAAATCCCTTATTCCCAAATAAATAATCCTACTGCTAAAAAATGGAACATCCAAATCTGAACAAAAATTTGAATAACACTCCACCAAAGGATATTTATTCATGTCTAGTAAGCACAGGAAAATGTAATCAGCATCATTACTTTAGAAAAATGCAAATCAAGGTTACAACAAGATACCATTTTATACCAATCAGAATGGCTGAAATTAAAAAATATTACCAAATACTAGAAATAATAAGGATCACCTGGACCTGTCATACATTACTGGTGTAAAATGATACAGTATAAAATTATGAAGAAGTCTGTCAGTGAAACATAAATATACCTGATGACCTTAGCCATTTAAGTTCTAGAATTTATGCAGAGAAATGTATACATAAGTTCACTAAAAAGTCTTATACAGTATTATTTATATTAGTTTTATTCACAATATTCTCAAAGTGGAAGCAATCTAAATGTCCATTGTCAAAGAACAAAATTACAACAAATTCAGTTTATAGCTTTTATCTTAATTGGCTTTATTTGTGACTCTGGAATTGGAAAGATTCATTGAGATAGAATAAATATTTCCATGAGCAGGAAAGATTAGTTTTATAGACAGAAAGTAGCTTAATAAAGCAGAACCAACAAAAAAGGGGACTGGCTATTTCAAAGTTACTTTTCATTTGAAATGGAGATAGAGCAAAGTAAAATAACTTCAGGTTATTTTTTTGGTAAGAATTAAAGAGGGAGTTTTATTCATACCAATTGAAACCAACCTATCTGGGGAATCTAATTGTTATTCTTCCTTTATGAATTCTCGGGAGGTCTGCTAACACCTTAGTTTGAGATTATTGCACTTTAGCCTGCGTAACTCCATTTTGATTTTTATTTTGGTCTCTTGGATACTAGTCCAAAACAATGTCTTCTATAATTTTTATTTAACACAAAAGGATAATGGATTTTTAAAGTTGTAATATAGCTACTCAATGAAATACAATAACAATTTAAAAATGAACTAGTGTTACACATTGAAAGATGACTGTCAGAAACATTGACCAAAAGAGGCCAGACCAAAAGAATACACACTCTTTTAAACCCACTTATTTGAAACTAATCTGTTGGTAGAATAGCTGATTGCCTATAGGGCATAAGGCTTTCCTAGTAAGTTTTTCTAGAACATCCTACAATGATAGTTGTGAGTGGTCATTGGTTATATGGTTATAAAATTTGTCTACATCTATCCAGTTTTTACAGTTGAGATCTGTGAATTCTACAGTATAAACTTGATATCTCAGTATACACAAAATTGCAATCATAGCATTCCTAAAATTAATTGAACAAATTTGTTGCTCAATGATTTAGTTACTAATAAGGCTATATTCCATTATATATTAAATTTTACATATGTTGTATTTTTTCAAAATGATGTGATACAATCTAAAATAAATTTTTTCAAGTGGAAAGCTATTTGTATAAAAATAACTCCACCATGTTCACTGGAATCTGTTTTCATTGTAAATTCCTACAATTAAGTAAATAATAAAAAGTAAAGAATATATAGAACTGTCAAGTCAAAATTAGAATCACAGAGTCTTGTTAAGAGCCTGTTACAATATTGTTAAGAGTCTTATGTTCATTATTTTAGTTAAAACTTAAAATACTCATAATCCTAGTAAATAGGTTTAAGTTCCATTTAAAACTTAGTATTTTGAGGTTTAGAAAGGTTAAGAACACAACCAAGAGTACAAAATTAGTAAGAGGCAGAACCATTTTGTTACATTTCTTTTTACTTCAGAATTTAAGCTCTTTCCACAGTACTTTTGTTTCAGAGATCAGCACAGAATAGATAAAAAAGCAACTCAAGATTTATAGGGTGGGATACAATAAGGCCTCTTGGATTAATCACTCCAGTGAGGCCTAGGGCTTGACTACTTGGCTGCGCCTTCAAATATCTTTCCCACAGCCAGACACAGGCTTCCAAGTCATCCCTATACTTCATTTGATTCATTTAGATATTAGGAAAGTGTCAAGGGCTGGCCCAGTGGTCAATTCTGTCATGTATATCAGAGTAATTCATCAACACTGAAAAATAGAGATGAACCCAGGAGAAGAGTGAGGTGAAGAGTAGCAAAAGAAAAACAGGAGACATAAAAGGCAACAAAGAAAGTAAACTGAAAGGCAACTGAAATACAGTAAAACAGATATATTGTCCTAGAAAAATTAATTTTAAAAAACTGTTCCAATATAAAGCAAAGGAAAGATTTAGGTTAGGTACTACCTGTGAGACAGAATTGATATTTGTATAAGAGATAGAGAAAACTGTGGCTTGCTGTTATTGTAGTAAAAGTAGTATCAGCTAAATAAATTTTTTGAATGCTTAGACTACTATGAAATTGAAAAATGAATTAGCATGCTTATTTCCTAAGAGTAAAGCTTAATTCCTTTGGCTAAAGCATTCTTGGCTTTATTCTTAGCTGTATTCATTGGCCTTAGACATTTTTTTCAGAGTCTCAGTGTTACCTAATTAATGAGAGGTTTAGATAAAATGTTCTAATAAAAATAATCACTAGCATTTCTGATTGTCTCCCATATAGAGTGGTACTTCAGTTCACTTAATTTATTCCACAGTTCTATAAATTATGACCTTAATTTGTCCATAGTTCTATCAACTTAATTTGTCTCACAGTTCTATAAATGATGATCATGTTCATGTTTATTCAGGAAAGATGGCCATGGTCATGTTCATTGCCCAATTCAGAGTTTTCAAATAAAAACAAAATTTTACCAAACGCTTCTGTTTGTGAACCAAATTGTTCACAGATAAAAGTGTCTAGGACCCATGTTAGATGGGTATATATCGACACATATGCTATATGTATATCCTACTAGTGAGTAAAATGCAGTGTTTAGTTCTGAAATTCGACCCTGATTATGTTAGACTTCAAAGATTTTAGCCACTATATTATCATACCTTTTTTATTTTAAAGAGAAAAAAATCAGAAAAATCAAGAAACAAATAATTAGTAAACAACAACAAAAGTAAAATGACGACAACAATAAAAAAAATGGCAATATAGGAGACCAAGACAAGATGATAGGAATTTAACAATGGTTGTTATATTGCATATTGTTATCCTCAAAGTAATTACTTAGGCTACTAGATCCAAACATATCATGCCTTCTTATGGACAACAAACATACTGAGAATTAGATGTGAATCCTTGAATGTCAAAGAACTTGGCTACTAACTTTTTATCTCTAAAATCAAGCAAATGTATGTTGGTATTGGAGAATTGCCTGGCTACATCTGAGTGAAAGAAACAAAATAAACTAATAATTTTCTTAAGGAGGATTGTATTTAATTATTCCATTCTAGTGACACTCATTCTACCCTCTTTCCACCATGTTTAAAATGATAGTTTGCACAGATATACACTCAGCAAATTTTTTGACCACAGGCCCAAGCCTAAAAAATGATCACTTCTGCTGGATAAAAACTCATACAGCTTTCTTCTGAGCCTACCAGGTGTTTAATGTGGGCAAGTTGATTACTAATAGTAAGAGTTCAAGGTTAAGAGTGACTGTTCAGAGCCAGGAGAGGCTGATGCAGGTGATGAAAAAGGATGGAAGTGGGGAAAACAGCTCATGCTGCCAATCAGTGGACAAACATTTGCAGGTACCTCCTATGGAAGCCAAGCCTTCATCTCTGTGATGGCGAACTCCTAAGACACTTCCAGCTATGATGAAGCCCTTCCTGCATTAGTTCTTCATCTTTCTACTTGTTAAAGTGTTCTGTCACTATTTCACAGGCACTTGCTTTGACCTTGATTGTACTTCTGGATAGAATTTATTTTTACTTTTGCCTTGAAAAAATGTTTCTCTTCCCTTTTCCAAGTCATTTTATTTTATTTAGTTCTTTGCTTTTAAATGAGTTATAGAAAAAAAAAGCTGCCCATTTACCAAAGAAGCTGCACAAACTGGATCTGCAGAATTATTTATTATAATTTTCATCAGCAACAAAACCCTATGCTTAATAATGATTAGCTTATAAATTAAGCAAAGGTACTCTATCCCAATCCTAGTTTTAAAAAAAATACATAAAAATGTTTATTTTAATTTGTAGATATCATGACTTTTCTCTGAAGTCTAGAAGAAGGTCCTTGGTTACCCATAGAGTGGTCTAAATACTTTATGCATATATTTTAGTTAAGAAGAAATATATAAGATTATTTTCTGAGAAGCTATTAAGATTATATATCTGTTATGCAATAATTTAACTGTTATTTCAACTAATACTCACTGAGTTCCTGTTTTGAGCCAGGCCCCACTGTGCATGAGCGATACAGTGAATGGATATAAGTTTCTGACCTTAAGAAGGGACCAGTCAAGAGTGGGGTAGCACAGCGTAGATTGCAAGTAAACACCGGTTTCAGAGAATTATGATAAAAGACTTGGACCACCATTTCAGAGGTGAGGAAGCTGTAAGTTTATTATGAGTGAAACAGACTGGGAAAAGAAGTAAGGGAGAGTAGGAAAGAAGACATGGCTGGATATTAAAGAACCTTGTAAATTAATAACAATGACAATAACAACAAAAAGATATATCAAATAAATTTCCACCAATTGTAAAATTCATGTATTTTAGATGGCATTTTTATTCCTGATAGTACTTCTCCTGGACTTCATTAGAGACAAATGAATATGTACCTTAATAAACAACCACTTTAAGTTCTATGTCACTATCATGGTGAAATAATTCTATACACCTATTTGTACTAAGTGCACATGTGCTTTTATTATTAAGTATGTTTGTCCCCAGTCACCCAAACTTAACAAAACTTAGCATACTTTGATTTTCCAATTCAAGAAAGGTACTTAAAACTGTTATTTTTAAAGTAAAAATATTTAATGAAGAATACATTTCTTCCTACGAAACAGTAAAACTTTTCTGTAAATGCTCTTATAGCTCCTAAAAGTATTAACAGTGTTTCTATTCTAATGTCTAATTTGTCATCTGTGACATGAAGCTAATGGCATGTAAATAGCGTGACCGCACCTGTGACTGGGCTAGCCCCTTGGCGAAGTTTCAGCCTTGGGGAAGACCCTGCTGCAGGAAGGGAGACATTTTTTGGAACACTCCAAATAT
The DNA here is from genome assembly GCA_004027295.1 of Dolichotis patagonum. Lineage (NCBI taxonomy): Eukaryota > Metazoa > Chordata > Mammalia > Rodentia > Caviidae > Dolichotis > Dolichotis patagonum. The sequence continues at coordinate 109,424 of PVJX010001517.1, forward strand.
TGTTGCTACAAAAACATATTGTAATCATCTTTTTACTTCCTCAACTCACTTTCATTTTCAACCTACTGCAACTTACTCCGTTTCCCTAAGCACCACCGAAACAGACCTTGCTAGGTCATAATTAACTACAGAATATTAAAGTCCATGAACAGATTTAGGGTCTTATGTTGCCTGTTAATGGTGCTTGACACTGTCACACATCTGTTATCTACATTTTTGGCATCTGTGAACCATACTTGTTAATATTTGCCACTCTGTTTTCCCACTGAATGTTGTCTCTGTCTTTGTTCCTGCGATGGTGACTTTTATGTGTCAATGTGGCTAGGCCATAGACTCCAGTTGTTTAATCAAACACTAATGTAGATGCTGCTGTGAAAACATTTTGTAGATGTGGTTAACATCTATAATCAGGGGACTTTGAAGAAGCTGTGGTAGGCTTCAAGTGATCAGCCAGAAGGCAGTAAGAACCAAAAACTGATTTCCTAGCAAAGACATTTTGTCTCCAGACTGTAGCTTTGACTCCTGCTCAAATTTCTAAATTTTTAGTCTACTCATGGCTCAATCTAAAAATTTCAAACTTCCCTGCCCTACAAGATTTCAGGATTCTAGTCCCTATAATCTTGTGAGCTAACTCCTTGAAAGAAATCTTTTTAAAAATACATACTCATGTATGTATAATCCAGATGGAGACCAATATTCTTTGCATGTCACCCCTAAGGCTATCCATATCAAGCCTCATCCAGAAATACCGGATACAGACACTACCACATCTTTGAGCTCTCTTTGTGTAATTCACCCATTTAATTTCTTCAACTGTCTATATCTTTTGACTCCTGAAAATTACCGTTCTCTTTACTGAACTCTTAATCACATTTCCGACTACTAGACATCTCCACATTGATGCCTTAGTCCTATCTTAAACTCAAGCAAATACATTTTTTGTTTTGCTTTTTTCTACCTCAATTCCTTTATTTCCTTGTTATATGCCATTATTAAAGCATCTCTTTACCTAATAACCCATAGAAAGCTCCAAGCTACTCTGAATTCCTCCCTCTCTTCATCTTTATCTAATCAGTCTTTAAACTTGGATAGGTTTTCCTTTTTCATCTATTCCTTTCTGACAATTCCATTGTTGTAAGTTAGAAACTCTCCAATTATCCTTCATAAGGATTTTTTTAAAAGCTGGTTCTATTGTTTTTCTAAAAATATGATTTGTTTGTTCATGTCTACCCTTTTATATTACTCTCCTCAATTCACAAAAATGTATGGGTCTCGTTATAACTATTATATTGGATTATGTTTCTTTACACACACTTTGTCTTTCCTACTAGGTTTAGACTCATTCATTATGTTTGTATTGAATGAATGAACATGATGCTCACTACTCTATGACAAAGATATACTGATTTCCTAGAAACATAAATTATGTTTTTCATAGAATAAAATTGGTCAAAATATTAGACTATTGAATCTAGCTATTTTTTCATGCAGCTAGTATTTTTGTAGTGATTAAAGTCATTCCAATACAGGCATTGTTAACCCAACATCCATAAATGAACTTCTAAGTCGTTATAATTTATGAGAAATTTTGTATATTTTTTCTATGCTGAATGACCATGTTTTTCATCAAATTCTCACAGAGATCCAAAAATTATTTAAATCTGAAGATAATGAGAGTAACAGCCCCATAAAGTTGTGAATATTAAATAAGTTGATGTACATGAGGTGCTTAGCACATATACCTGACTGTAGCATTTGCTAGAAACACACCAGTAAAAATAAAAAATAAGATACTGAGTTAAAAATTACTGTTATTAAAATATAGGATGTAAAACTCAAAAGTAGGTTGCAGTTCAATGTTTAGGTTTGGAGTTATCTACAAAGAAGCAATGATTGAAATCACACTAGTAGGAGTGGTCCCTGCAGGGCAAAGAATGTAAAAAATGACAAAGGACTTCAGATTAAATTCCCAATAAGGTGAAAAAGGATGTGAAGGAGTTCATGAGGAATTGGTGGAATCTGAAAATTCAGTTCAGGAGTTTTTATTATAAAAGGTCAAATTAAACACCTTCCTTAACCTAGGCAAGATGGGGAATATAAAGGGACTGGATTTTGTTCCTAGTAACAAATTATGACAAATTGTTGTTGCCTTGAAAACAACAGAAATTTATTTTCTTATCATCCTGGAGGACAGAAGCCTGAGATCAAGATGTCCACAGGATAGGCTTCCTCCAGAGGCCCTGGTGAAGAGCCCTTTCTTGCCTTTTCTAGTTTCTGGCAGTTGGAGGGAGTCACAGTCAGTCTTGATCGTTCTATGGTGTACAGCTGCACCTTTCCAGTTTGTCTCCTTTTCTTTTTTTGGTACCAAGAATCAAACTCAGGACCTTGCATCTGCCAGGCAGGTGCTGGGCTGCTGAGCTATCCCCATCCTTGTCTCCTTTTATATATGGCCATTTTTCCTCTGTGTCTCTGTATCTGAATTTCCCTCTTCTTATTAGAATACTAGATACTGGATTTATTCTAATTCAGCATGACATTATTTTAATTTGAGTTTGTCTGTAAAGATGCTGGTTCCAAATAAGATCACATTCATGGGTTCCAGGTGGACATGAAGTTTTGGAGGACAATCTCCAATCCAGTGCAAATATCTTCAGATCTGTAGTGAGTTAAGCAGTTATATTGCAAGGCACTAAGGAATGTTTGAATACTTGAAGTAGAAATCATTTTTTTTTCCTCTGGGTATTTTTAAGTAAAAGAAAAAGAAGATTGTCATTTAAGGCAAAAGCTCTTTTGAGAAAGATATAGTAATAAATTATAGAGAGATATATTCAGCAATAGAGATGTAGATACAGATACTGATATAGTTATAAAACTCAATTTAGGCAAATGTGGGGAAATAGAGGGAAAGTTGTCAAATACCATGGTGGAGGACTAGTTGAAAGACAGGAAAACTGCTTCTTAGAGACAAGAGGATAGACTTGCATTTTGCAGTTCTAGTAAGAAACAACTGGCAGTTTTTGTTCATATATTCCTTAAAATAGTATAGTGTTTTCTCTGATTCTACATTGCAGATATAGATGTTTCTTGAAAAATCCTTTTTTTGGAGAGCCAAGAATCTGCAGAGACGTGGAGTTTGCCCCAGGTGAGTTCCGGGGACCTGGGGAAAGTTGGAGACCTACGTTCCAGCTTTTGAGTTTCTGGGGAGCTACTGGGACGCTGGAGTGGGTCCAGCAGATTGCAGGGCCTCAGTCAACCACATTCAGCGGCCTGGTTTCAGTCCAGGAGGCAGGAACCTTGCACGAGGACTCTGGGCTCAATTGGGCTGGCTGGGGACAACCTTGAGACCAGCACTGCCAACTGCTGAGTTCATATCTACA
>PVJX010001517.1:112900-159411 GCA_004027295.1 Dolichotis patagonum
CTGCCGGCCCCAGTTCTCCATGCCCAGCTTCTGCATCTCAATTAAGAGAGCCAAGAATCTGCAGAGCCGTGGAGTTTGCCCCAGGTGAGTTCCAATGACCTGGGGAAAATTGGAGACCTACATTCTGGCTTTTGAGTTTCTGGGGAGCTACTGGGATGCTGGACTGGGCCCAGCAGATTGCAGGGCCTCAGCCAACCACGTTCAGCGGCCTGGTTTCAGTCCAAGAGGCAGAAACCTTGCACAAGAACTCTGGGCTCAATTGGGCTGGCCTGGGGACATCTTGAGATCAGGGCTACCAGTGGTTGAGTTCATATCCACACCCCTAGGACAGGGGATTGTGCCCCAGGAGTTTCTCTGGCCCCAGTTCTCCACACCCTGCTTCAGCCTCTCAATTTAGGGAGCCAAGTACCTGCAGAGGAGCTGAGACTGCTCCAGTAGCTGAGGGTGCAGGAGGAGATTTGCAACACACCCAGAGGAAGCTTTGGAACACCACTCAAACCAAGGAAATAAAGAAAAATGACAGAAAGATCCTTTTTTTTCAAAGAAGATTTTAAAAGAATTGCTTACAATGATAATTCACTATAACCAATATGTTAGAATCCAAATTTTGTTTTATAATTTTATTACAGAAAATATCATTTTAGGTATACCAGGGAGCTTTATGTAGCATAGTTAGAATCTATAATCTTATAGTCTTTTAAGAGTAAGTGTGCTAAAAATGGTGCTTTTAATAAAAGTACTTAAGTAATAGAAAAATGTATATGTCTATGATGATGAATGTGTATATCACAAAGCTTTGATAGTGTTAGCATGCTGGTCCAAGTATCACAGTCTGAGAACTACTATATGCAATGGGAGACAGTAGAAGTACATACTGGTAGAGTATGCTATATCTAGAATGCAGCAGAGTTTCAGTATCAATCTAAGCATTTGAACTTTGCTTTGTAGGCAGTAGGAAGCTATGGAAGAATCCTAAGGCCACGACTTAAAGCCATTAAAAGTATAATGACAATTTAAACATATTTTAGGAAGGCTAATATTATATAGAGGTCTATATTTAACTTCTATTAAATAACACTATATGAATGGATGTCCAAAAGTATCTTAGTCTCAGTCTTAGGTCAAAATTTGGATTTTTAAAAAACATAATGTACCTTTCCTTGTATGTTGATTTTCTGTATTATTGGGTTCACTGTATTCATGTTCAGTCAAGTCAGAAACATGGGAGTCATCTTTGACTTCTTTTATATCTCTTTTTCTTTTTTGTTGTTAAGCCCTATTACTTTGTTATCTGTCTTTTCATTCCTGGTACCTGTATCATCTTCTTCCTTAGATTATTGTAGAAAGTACCTCTCACCTTCTGGCTTGCACCATTGTATAAAGTGCCCAATTTGTCTTGCTTTCTCTAATCTTTTTCTATCTCTGTTTCTCTTCCTTATTTCCCAGTGATTCTTTTTTAAAATATACACTTGGAATTTATGACTGACTGATTGCTGTGAAGGATGAGAAATCAAAATGAAGATATGTCCTAGAGCCACAGTGACTGGGATAGTGAAATATAAGCATTCAGAAATGTCTCTAGGGTCTGTAATTACATCTCATTTTTCCTTTGTAATTGTAGTCATTTAAAAAGGCCCCCAACATGTTTAGTCCATTTCAAAATTTATTAAATTGATAAATATGTTCAAAGCCTTTGTTTACTGGTTTTTATTTTATTTTGCTTATCATCTATTTCATTAATTTATACTGTTACTTTTATTACTATGTCTTTTATGTTTATTGCAAGGGGTTTTTTTTGTTTGCTTCTTCAGATGTATGCTAAAGTCATTTACTTTAGACCTTTCTTCTTTTTTCATATAATTATTAACTACTATGAATGTTCCTCTAAACACTAAGCTATATCCAATGGAGTTCTAATTCTTTCATTTTCACTTGGCTCAACATATCTTTGAAATATTTCATGATTTCATATATAACTTGATTATCTATAACTCTTTCCTTTAATTTCCAAGTATATAGGAATTTTCATCATATTTTAGGTTATTAGCTTTTAATTTAATGCTATTTATACATTTTAGATACATGTTATGATAATATTTATCATATGGAATTTCTACCTGTACATGATATATCTTCTTCTCTCTCTTATTCCCATTTCCTTCCCCTAATTTCAACCACTCTTCTCCTCTTTATTTACAAAAGGTTTGTTTCTGGTTTTCCCTTCTATACTCTTTTTTCTTTTCCCTCTTTCCTTTCTTCCACCTCTCCCCTGTTCCCATTCTTATTTGAACATTTTCTTCTCATTTCCTTATATCTATTATAATTTTTTTCCTTATTTACACTTTCAATTTCTCACACCAGAGGGGGAAAAATCATGTTATTTAAACATGTATGTCTGATTTATTTCACTTAAGAGTACAGTCTCAAGGTCCATCTATTTAACTAGAAATGTCTCAAGCTTATCCTTCTTTATGCAGAGTAGTACTCCTTTGTACAGAAAAAAATCTTCTTTATCCATTCATCAGTTAATGGACATTTGGGCTGTTTCCAAGATTTAAGTATTACAAACTGTGCCCCTATAAATATGGTTACGCATAAATTCCTGTGGTGTGATGCTTTTACTTCTTTTGGGAAGATTACAAGAAGGGGAATAGTTGGGGCTAATGGAACATCTAGTTTTAGTTTTTTGAGGAATCTCCACACTGATTTTCAGTGGTTGCACCAGTCTAAACTTACATCAAAAGTGGAGAATGGTTTCTTTTTTCTCCACAGGTTACCAGGATTTGTTTTTGGTTGATTTCTTGATAATTTCCATTTTCTTTCTGGGGAGAAATAAAATCTCAGAGTTGCTTTAATTTGTGTCTCTCAAATGACAAGTGATGACAAGTGATGTTGAAGTTTTTTTTTTCATTTTTTATTTGCCATATATACTTCTTAATCTGAGAAGTATCTATTATTCATTTCAGATGCCCATTTTTAGATTGGGTCTTTAGATTTGGGGAGGTTGTCTGACTTTTTTTGAGTTCTATATATATATTCTAGGTATTAATTCTTTGTCTGAGGAACAGCTGGCAAAATTTTCCCAGACTTTAGGGTATTTCTTCACTTTGTTGGTGGTTTCTTGTGAAAGAGTTTTAATAAAATGAGATCCCAGTTGTGGATTATTTGTGATATTTCCTGTGTGGTTGGGTTTTATTTATAAAGTGTTTGCATACATCTATGTCTTCAACTGTCCTACCTAATCTCTCATCCAACAGAATTAGTGTTTTTTATTTTAGTGTTTAGATCTTTGATCCATTTTAATCTTAGTTTAGCACAGGTAAAAGTAGGAGTCTGGTTTTAGTTTTTGGCATATGGAAAGTCAGCTTTGCAATCACCATTTGTTAAAAAGGCTATCATTCTTTCAGTGAAGGTGTTTGGTTCCTTTGTTGAAAGTAAAGTGCCTGAGTATGTTTGGAGTCGTTTCTGCATCTTCTAATTTGTTCCATTGATCCTGGGGTCAGTTTTTTAGACAGTACCATAATGTTTTTTATCACAGTCACTTTGTAGTATAATTTCATGTCAGCAATTACGATGCCCCTTGCCTTGCCTTTGTTTTCCAGAATTGCTTTTACTATTCTAGGTATCTTCCAGTTCCAAATGAGTTTTTCTAATTCTGTGAGATATGTTATTGATATTTTGATTGAGATTGATTTAAATTTATATAACAATTTTGGGAGTATGCTCATTTTTACTATATTGGTTCTTTCTACCCAAGAACAAGGGCTATCTTTCCATTTTTGTGATAACCTATTTCATCTCCTTTATCAGAGTACTGTTGTTTTCATTGTACAGGTTTTTACTTTCTTCATTAGATGAGTTCCTTTATATTTCTTTTCTTTTCCTTTTTGGGGGTGGTATTGTGAAAGGTGTTATTTCTCTAATTTTTCTATCAGGGAGTTGCTATTCATGAATAAGAATGCTGTTGATTTTTGAGTGATGACTTTGATTCCAGCTACACTATCAAATTTGGTCAATAAATACAGGAGTCTTTTGGTGGAGTTATTGAGGTCTTCATATGGAGTATCATGACATCTGCAAATAATGATAATTTGACTACCTCCTTTCCCATAATTATAGCTTTTATTTCCTTCACTTCTCTAATGGCTCTGATTAATGTTTTCAGAACTATATTAAACAGTGGTTGTGATAGTAGACATCCTTGTCTTGTTCCTGATTTTAGAATGAAAATTTTCAGTTTTCCCCCATTTAGTATGTTGCTGGCTGCTGGTTTGTCATAGACGGCTTTTATCAGATTGAGAAAAAGACTATCTATTCTAGTTTTCATAGGGGTTTTATCATGAATGTGTGTTGGACTTTATCAAATGTTTTGTCTGTGTCTATTGAGATGGTCATGTTTTTCATCCTTAGTTCTGTTAATATATTTATTATTTCTTTATTTACATATGTTGAACCATCCCACATCCTTGAAATGAATCCTACTTGATCATGTGTATAATCTTCTAGATGATTTGTTGCATTATGTTTGCCAATCTTTTATTGCATATTTTTTAATTTATGTTCATAAAGGAGGCTGGTCTATGGTTCTCTTTATTCGCTGGATTTTTCTCTAGTTTTGGTATCAGGGTAATGTTTGTTTCTGGAATTAATTTGGGAATATTGTTTCTTTTTCAGTTACATTGAAGAGTTCAAGAAGTAGCACCACTAGGTCTTCTGTAAAGTTTTTGTAGAATTCTGTAGTGAATCTGTCAGGACATGGGCTTTTCTTTGTTGGTTTTGATTACATATTCAATTTCATTGATTGATACAGATTTATTTAGGATTTTTATATCTTCTTGATTTAGCTTTGGTAATTTATATGTATGCAGTGTACTTTTGTATTTTCCATCTTATTAGCATACAGGTTCTTGAAGTAGGTATTGATGTTCTTCTAGATCTCTACAGGATCTGTTGTGTCCTTATTGCACATATTTGTGGTTTTACTTTCCATTTTTATTTTTTTTATAAGGTTGGCCAATGGTTTGTCAATTTTATTTCATCTTTCAAAGAACCAACTCTTCAATTCGTTGGTTCTTTGTATTATTTTCTTAGTCTCAGTTGCATTGATTTCTACTTTGATCTTTATAATTTTTTTCCTTGTACCAGCTTTGGGCTTAAGTTGCTCTTATTTTTCTAGAAGTTTGAAGTTCAACATTAGGTTGTTTATCTCAGTGTTTTTTGTTTGTTTTCTTCATCTTACTGATATGGAAATTCACCAGTATAAATTTTCCTAGTAGGATTACTTTCCTAGTGTCATATAAATTCCAGTATATTGTATTGGTATTATCATTTAATTTTACAAACTGTCTAATTTCTTCTTTCATTTCATATCTGACCCATTGGTTGTTCAGGATGCTGTTATTTAATTTTCTTGTGCTTATGAGTTTTTCATGGTTTCTTTTGCTATTGCTTTCCAATTTCACTACACTATGGCCCTGACAAAGTGAATGGGATAATTTCAATTCTGTTGGGTAAGCATGTTTTATGAGCTAGTATGTGGTCTCTTTTGGAGGATGTTCCATGCACAGCTGAGAAGAATATACATTCTAATGTTGTGGGATGCAACACTGAAGACATCTACTAAGTCCATTTGTTCAAAAGTTTGGCTCAGTTCTAATATTTCTTTGTTGATTTTTTCATCTTGTTGATTAGTGTATTTGTGACAATGGGGTACTGAGTTCCCCTAATACAATTGTGTTAGTGCTTATTTGATTTTTCATGTCCATTAATGTTTAGTTATATATTTGTGTGCACTGGTATTTGATGCATATATATTTATGATTATTATCTCTTTCCCTTGGTTTGTACTTTTACAAGGATGTAGTGACCTTATTTACCTCTTTTGATCAGTCTTGGCTTGAAATTCACATTGTCTGCAATAAAATAGCTATTCCTGCTTTTTTCTGGGTTCCTGTCACACAGAGTATTGTTTTCCACTCTTTGACTTTCAGTCGATGAATTTCTTTTTAAATTAAATATGTCTCTTTTATGTAACATATTGTTGTATCTTACTTCTTAATCCATTCTGCCAGTCTGTTTCTTTTGATTGATGAATTGAGATCATTTATATTGATGGTTATAACTGGTATCTATTGGCATATCCTTGTCATGTTATTTTCCTGTTGGTTCACTGTTGTCCCCCTCTTTTTAATTGCTTATCTTTCCTGGTGGATTCATTCTTTTGGGGTTCATGGAGTTTTAATCTTCATTATTTTCTTCTAGAATGTCTTTCAGAACATTTTGTAGTGCTGGTTTTCTGGTCATGAATTTCCTCAGGATTTCTTTGTCATGGAAGTATCTTATTTCTCCTGAAGTTTTGAAAGATAGTTTTTCAGGGTACATCATTGCACTGGAGGTTGTTTTCTTTTAGTACTTGAAATACTTCACATCAAACTCTCCTTGACCTGCATGTTTGTGTTGAGAAGTTTGCTGTGATTCTGGTGGGCTTTCATTTATAGGTGAATTTCTGAAATCTTGACTATTACACTCTTTGGTATAGATTTTTTTTTTATCATAGCTAATTGGAATTCTATATGTCTCACTTACCTGTATATCAAATCTTTTTCCTGCTTGGGAAGTTTCCTGACACTGCTTCTTTGAATAATTACTTTTATGATGTTTGTGCTATCTCCTGATTTTTCATTGACTCCAATCAATCTTTATTTTTCTTTGAATCACCTAGCAGGTTGACTTTTTGTGGCCCCTTGCTTTTTTTAAAAGACATTTTTATTTTCATTGTCACTAACTATAATCCTGCCCTCCAGATCTGATATTCTTCCCTCAAATCGGTTCATTCTGTTACATATACTTCCTTTGAAATTTTTAATCTCTTGCATATCTGTTTGTATCTGTTTCATGGGTTCTACTTCTTTCTTACATTGGTAATTTGTGATTTCTATCATTTTCCTAGGAGACTCTATTTTTTTTCTTTCTCTGCTCTAGAGACACCAAGAATGTCTTTCATTATGGTCACCATCTCTGCAGTTATGTGAGAAATTGGTTATCATTTGATTTTTTGTTCTAGAGTATCATTCATCTGCTTTGTTACTTCCACTGTTTCCACCTTGGAGAGTCCAGATATGTGGCTTTCTAATTGTTCTGCCTTTGTGTTCCCTGAGCTTGTCTATGGTAAGCTGAAAGTTTGAGGTTATATCTTGCTTAAATGTCTTTTCATTTTCTATGATTTTTTTTTTTTTAGTTTGATTCCTGGGTCAATGCTTCTAAAAAGCTCATGGAAGGTAGTTTTATTGAGTATTTGTTATTCTTAGGAAATGACTTTTTCTGAAAGATTATTGCAGGTGTAGCTAGTTTTTTAAAAAATTTAATTTAAAGAGAAACAACAACAAAGAAAACAACCTAACAAAACAGAAAAAGAGTAGCAACAATACAGAATTCCAAAGGCAAAAAAAGAAAGAACCACAAGAACAACAACAAAACAAAAACAAAACCACTAAGAAATTGCCACTTGATAGGTTACATACTGTCATCACTGGAAATAGTTGTTCAAGTTACAAAATTAAAGCACACAAAGTAGACATTCAAACAGTGAGACTATTAACAGTTCTGCTAAACAATCCAACAAAAACAGTAATGTGGTCATCTATCTTATACACTTAAACATACATTCAGTTATATCCTTTAGAGCACTTTCTTTTCATATATATATATATATATATTTAAATTTTATTTGAAAGGGGGTAAAATTAAACACAACAAAACAGAACAGAACGGGACTTAAGAAAGCATAAATTTCAAAGCTCTACAACCAGGGATCTTCACTATCTGTCATATTGTCTCACATTCTCTTCCAAATGGTTGTCCATATCTTTGCATATGGGGAGCTCATACTAAATATCATAGCCGATTTTTTTCACAAGATGTGTAGTTAACTGGCTCCCACTTGCTAAGGGGGGGCATGGGAAAGGACCACATGAGATGTCTGATTCTCAGCCTGCCCATCAGCAGGATTACGGCCACCCCCCAGAGAGGGGAGGAGCTCCTCGTTCTCCCAGCACCATGAGTTAACTGCACGGTGCAGGTCCCAAGGCGCCAGGGTCTCTCTCCTTCAGGCTGCTGAAAGTCTGCCACACTCACAGCCACTTCCCAGAGAGGGAAGGAGCTCCTTGTTCTCCCGGCACCCCAAGTCAACCGCACGGTGCAGGTCCCGACACACCAGGGTCTCTCTCCTTTGGGCCGCCGAAAGTCTGCTACACTGTCAGCCACCCCCAGAAAGGGGATGAGCGCCTCGTTCTCCCGGCACTCCAAGTCAACCGCACAATGCAGGTCCTGAGGCGTCAGGATCTCTCCCCTGCAGGCCCCCCAAAGTCCACCGTATTCACCTGCTATTTCTTTCTGATGAATTGACCATTCCATTTCCAAAGTCCTGAAATGGCTATCAGACCACAGAAAGAATTCTCTTTAGGCTCCTGTTTGAAACCAGCAGCTACAGCAATCTGATGGCCTTGCTTCAGGGCCAGTGTAGCTAGTTTTTCCATTTTGAGTTTGTTGTAAGATCCTGCCTCTTTAGCCTAGCTCCTGGTTCTTTGATGCTGGCCTACAGAATTGCTTATGTTGCTTAGAAAATCTCAGTCTTGACATACCAATAAGAACAATTGATTAGAATAGTTATGTAACCTTGGATAAAATAGTACAATCAGCAATAACAATAGCATACAACACAGCCTAGGAAATTACAACCTGTGATAACTATTAATTTGCCATCTTTAACCTTATAAACTATATTTTTGGTTATATATCAAAATGTAAAACAAGGAAGAAAATTGTATATAGTAAATATGCCCTCGATGTGGCAATTTTATCTTCAGAGGAGAAATTTTAACAAAGATTAGGGGAAAAAAATAGTGAGATAGAAGAAAAGGAAGAGATTAGAAGCAAGGTGGAGAACAAAGGAAGATTTGATGAACTTTGGGAAAGTGGTAAAGAAGACAGGTGAGAAAGAAGGAAGAAATAAAACAAGAATACCAAACTGTTATACAGATTTAATGCAATCCCAATCAAAATATCATTGACATACCTCACAGATCTAGAGAAAACACTCCTAAAATTCATTTAGAACCAGAAGAAACCTAGAATAGCAAAGGTAATTCTGGGTAATAAAGGCAAGGCAGAAGACATCTCAATTCCTGACTTGAAACTGTACTACAAAGCCACAGTGATAAAATCAGCATGGTCCTGGCAAAGAAATAGACCTGAGGATTAATGGAACAGATTAGAAGATGCAAGTATAGGTACAAAGACCCTCAGTCACCTGATATTAGACAAAGGGGCCAAACATGTTCACAGGAGGAAGGATAGCCTCTTTAATAAATGGTGTTGGAAAAATTGGCTCTCCACATGCAGAAGACTGAAACTAGACCCATGCCTATCACCATGCACAAAATTAAAGTCTAAATGGATCAAAGACCTAAACATTAAAACAGAAACACTAAATCTACTAGAAGATAAGGTATGTAGAAATCTTGGAGACATAAGGGTACGCAGAGATTTCATGAACAAAACACAGACTGCATGGGAAGCACTTCAGAGAATCAACAACTGGGATCTCATTATTGAAAACTTTCTGCACTTCAAAAGAAATCACCAGCAGAGTGAAAACAAAACCTACAGAATGGGAAAGAATGTTAACCATCAACCCCTCAGACAAAGGACTTATATCAAGAACATATAAAGAATTGAAAAACATAAACCCCCCCAAATTCAAAGACCCTCTCCAAAAATGGGCATCTGAGATGAACACACAGTTCTCAGATGAAGATATACAAATGGCAAACACATGAAGAAATGTTCACCATCACTGGTCATTTGAGAAATGCAATGCAATGCAAATTAAATGCAAATTAAAACAACATGGAGATATCATCTCACACTGGAAAGAATAGCTGCCATCAAGAAATCAACTGATAACAAATGTTGGCAAGGCTGCAGGGAAAAGGGAACACTGCTCTACTGTTGGTGGGAGTGTAGACTGGTGCAACCACTATGGAAATCAATATGGAGAATTCTCAAAAGACTAGGAGTGGAAGCTCCATTCAACCCAGCTATTCCCCTTCTGGGTATTTTCCCAGAAGAACTGAAAAGTTCATATCACAGTGATATATGTACACCTATGTTTATATCAGCACAATTTTTGATAGCTAAATCTTGGAAACAACCAAGTTGCCCATCAACTGCAGAGTGGATGAAAAAGGTGTGGTATTTTTACACAATGAAATACTACTCAGCTATAAAAAACGATGATGTTGAGGCCTGCATAGGGAAATGGAGTAAACTTGAGACCATCCTCATTAGTGAAATAAATAAGAATCATATTTTTAAATATCAAATTGTTTCTCTAGTGTAAAAAGTAATAAGAACTGTGATTGGCCCTGAAGCAAGGCCATCAGATTGCTGTAGCTGCTGGTTTCAAACAGGAGCCTAAAGAGAATTCTTTCTGTGGTCTGATGGCCATTTCAGGACTTTGGAAATGGAATGGTCCATTCATCAGAAAGAAATAGCAGGTGAGTATGGTGGACTTTGGGGAACCTGAAAGGGAGGGACCCTGGCGCCTTGGGACCTGCACCATGCAATGACTCGGGGTGCCGGGAGAACAAGGAGTTCTTCCCCTCTCTGTGGGGCGGCTGAGAGTGTGGCAGACTTTCCGCGGCCTGAAAGAGAGAGACCCTGGTGTGTCGGGACTTGCACCATGCGGTTGTCAGGGTGTCGGGAGAACAAAGAGCTGCTTCCCTCTCTGGGGGGCGGCTGAGAGTGTGGCAGACTTTCAGCAGCCCGAAGGAGAGAGACCCTGATGCATCGGGACCTGCACAGTGTGGTTGACTCGGGGTGCCAGGAGAACAAGGAACTCCTCCCCTCTCTGGGGGGCGGCTGTGATCCTGCTGGTGGGCAGGCTGAGAATCAGACATCTCATGTCAACCTGTCCCATGTCCTCACCCTTAGCAAGTGGGAGCCAGTTAACTACAAATCTTGTGAAAAAATTGGCTATAGTATTTAGTATGAGCTTTCCATATGCAAAGATAAGGACAACCATTTGGAAGAGAACGTGAGACAATATGACAGATAGTGAAGATCCCTGGTTGTATAGCTTTGAAATTTATGCTTTCTTGAGTCCCATTCTGTTTTGTTTTATTGTGTTTAATTTTACACCCCTTAAAATAATATATATATATATATATAAAAGAAAGTGCTCTAAAGGATATAACTGCATGTATGTTTAAGTGTGTAAGATAGATGACCACATTACTGTTTTTGTTGGATTGTTGAGCAGAACTGTTAATAGTCTCACTGTTTGAATGTCTACTTTGTATGCTTTAATTTTGTAACTTGAACAACTATTTCCAATGATGACAGTATGTAACTTATCAAGTGGCTATTTCTTAGTGGTTTTGTTTTTGTTTTGTTGTTGTTCTTGTGGTTCTTTTATTTTTTGCCTTTGGAATTCTGTATTGTTGCTACCCTTTTTCTGTTTTGTTTGGTTGTTTTCTTTTTTGTTTTTTATCTTTAAATAAAATTTTAAAAAAAGGAACTGTAGGAGTGATAAAACCCAAAATGTGTAATTGCTACTGTAAAAAAGAGAGGAAACAGGAGCCTAAAGAGAATTCTTTCTGTGGTCTGATGGCCATTTCAGGACTTTGGAAATGGAATGGTCCATTCATCAGAAAGAAATAGCAGGTGAGTATGGTGGACTTTGGGGAACCTGAAAGGGAGAGACCCTTTCAGGGGAAAGAAAGTGCTCTAAAGGATATAATTGCATGTATGTTTAAGTGTGTACGATAGATGACAATACTACTGTTTTTGTTAGATTGTTGAGCAGAACTGTTAACAGTCTCATTATTTGAATGTCTACTTTGTATGCTTTAATTTTGTAACTTGAACAACTATTTCCAATGATGAGAGTATGTAACATATCAAGTGGTTATTTCTTAGTGTTTTTTTGTTTTTGTTTTAGGTTTTTTTTGTCTGTCTGTTTGTTTGTTTGTTTGTTTTTGGTTCTTTTATTTTTTTCCCCTTTGGAATTTTGTATTGTTGCTACCATTTTTCTGTTTTGTCTGTTTTTTTTCTTTTTAAATAAAATTAAAAAAAAATAAAACAAGAACCCAACAAAGCAACAACAGAAAAATTAAAAACAATGTTTACACTCATATAAAAAAGGAACAATCAAGAAAAAAGAAAACAATATTAAAAACAAAAAAAGCAAGAAAAGAAAAAAAATGAAAGAAGAAAAATGCTCACTTCAGAATGTGTCTCTGCTGCTAGTACAGTAGACAGAGTGAGCAGACAGAGCCCAGATCCACACTGATTAGTCACTGGAAGCCTGCACCTTTAGTTTCACTGAAATTCAGCATGGTTTCTGGTTGTGAAGCTAGAAACCAATGTGACTCCTCCCGGCCTGAACTCAACTCCTTGACTTCCTGCTGACTTGAGTTTGGTTCCACCTCACTCTGACACTGGGATACACTAGATGGAGCTAGCCCATACTTGCTCTGAGTTTGAAGCTCAGTTGGCTCCTCTTTAAATTGTCCATCAGGCAATCACCCTCTACTGGGGGACATCTGAATTTAAATAACTCACCAGCCACTGCAGTGTACTGTGTGCACCGCTGGGTTCCACTGGTGATTTTCTCTAAGGAGGCCTCTGGGTTTACCAGTATTCACCATATTTCTGCATGTTCAAGCTGCCCTTCCCATACAGAGAATTTGGACTCAGGAAGAAATCACTTCTTTCTATTTACCCCTTCTACATTGAAGTCTCTCTTTTCTCTCCCCATGGGCTTCAGTTCTCAAGATCCTTGCTCAACCCCAGGGATTCCCTTCTTCCTTCTTCTCTTCCTCACATTGCTGTATCCATATCCCAAATCTTAGAGAGGCTTTTTCTCTTATGCTCACCACTCTGCTATCTTCCTGGAAGCTCCTTTAATGCCATCTAATCAGGGAAACAGTCTCATATATGTATGCATTTTTTTCTTTATTGAGGATCAAGAATAAGCACTTGTGCATACTAACTACTGGTCACCTTCTAAAAACTTTATTGAGATATATTTTTCTGGCCCAAAATATGAATTTCTCTTGGTGAATGTTATTTTGACATTGAAAAGAATGGATGTTTTCATACTATTGGGTAGCCTGTTCCATATATGTAATTAGATTAATTGATTGATAATGTTTTAAAATTTCTGTATGTTCAATTATATTTCTTTTTTATTTAGTAGGAAGATTAGCATATCCAACTATAGCTATTGGGTTTCTGTTCTTTTCCTTCCAGTTTTATTAGTTTTAGTTTCATATATTTGGAGTTCTATTATTAGATATATGCACACTAAGAGTTTTATAACTGCTTGATAACTTTTCTTATTTATCATTATGAAATATCCCTATTTATGTCTAATATATCTTTATTCTGAAAACAACTTTAACTGATATTAGTATCCCATCTCTACCTTTCTTTTGAGTAGTATTTGTAGGACATACGTTTTTCTGTCCTTACACTTTATCAATTTACTTTTAAGGTGAGTGTCTTGTAATAACATATAGTTAGATTCTATTGTTTGAAAATCCAGTTTGACATATAGTTTTAAAGTATGAAGTTTATGACATTTACCTTTAATGTAATTGTCAATACTGCTTGAATTACATCTACCATCTCACCAATTGTTTGCATTCCATTTTATTTTTTCCTCTTTTAAAAAGGCTTATTAATTTAAAAATTCTATTGGCTGAATAATTTGTTAGCAGTTGATTTTAGGCTACAATGAAATATATAATAATACTCATGCTCTATTGCCATATGTTCTAATTCTGTATATTTTATGTCATGATATATAGTTTTAGATATTTTTAAGGAGATTAAAAATGAGAAAAATGTATCCTATGTATGTTGTGTGTTTATATACAGCATTTACTATTTCTAATGCACATCATTATTTGTTGTAGATCCATGTCTATTTGATTTCATTTTTCACTGTCAGAGTCACTTTCTGTGCTAAATTACCTCTTTTTTTTTCTTTTTGCTACAGTACTGGCATTTCAACTCAAGTTTTCACACTGAGCTACATTCTAAGTCCTTTTTTCTTAGTTTTTTGTTTTTGAGACAGCAGCTCCCTAAATTGCTAAGTTGTCCAGGCTCGGCTTGAACTTTTGATCATCCTGCCTAAGCCACCCAGAGTGCTGGAATTATAGGCTTGTACTACCATGCTCCACCTATTAAATTTCTTTTTGTATGGCTCTTTCGATGCTGAATGTTCTCAGATTTTTCTCTTCTGAAAAGAAATCTGTACTTTGCTTACAGTTTTGTAATGTTTTGTCTCATTTTTTTCCTGAGTTAGAATTATGGGTTGACTATTTTGCTTTGCCTTTTCCTTTCAGCACTTAAAAGAGGCCTTTCCATAATATTTTGGCCTGCATGGCTTCTGATAAGCAATCAGCTGTCAGCTTTCTCTTTGTCACTCTGAATGCAATGTGCCTTTTCCACTCTTCTGGGCAATTAAAATTTGTTTTCTTTATCACTGGTTTTCAGCAATTTGATTATGGCTTACCATAGAGTGATTCTTTTTTTCTTTTACTTAGAGTTATTTTGATTATTGGATTTAAGTTTACAGTTTTTATCAATTGTGAACAAATTTTAGCTATCATTTCCTCAAAAATGTATATGCCTTTATAAACTTTGATGTTCTTCCTTCTAGTATTACAATTATGTAGAGGTATTGCCTCATAGATCACTGCTATCATACTTATTTTTTTCCAGAATGTTTTTTCTCTTTAAGACTTATTTTGAATAGTTAATATTGCTATGATTTCAATTTCAGTTTATTTTTTTTCTAATGTGTTTTACTGTTAATCTTATCTATTCTTTTCAGATATTACATTTTTGTTTCTGTAAGTTTCATTTGCACTTTTAAATACCTCAATATTTCTTTTCTCATCATCTCCATTTTTTCTTTTGTATCACATTTAAAGATCTAAAATAGCCTTTTGTAAGGTTCTCTCTCTCTTTTTTTTTTGTACTGGGGATCAAATTCACAACCTCACACTTACCAGGCAAGCACTTGAACCACTGAGCTATATCTCCAACCCCTATAAAGTTATTTTCTACTCATTCCATCGCTGGTTTTATTTATAGTGGTGACTTATCATTCACTATTAATTGGTTCTGGGAGGCACAATGAATTCTAAAAATGAGAGCCAAAATTTTTTTGACTGGCAAGAGTGCCGAGTCAAAAGGCAATAGACATCAACACATTCTACCTTGTGGGCTGAGTATCAAACAATGAGTACTGGGACAGAATTTTCATGGCAAAATGTTTGGAGTACCAAATTGCACAAACTCCAAAGGAGTGAAGAACTAGGTTATGACTGTGTAAGTATATTCCTAGTTGATTAAATTTTTGACTTGTTATGAGTTATAATGTCTTTGCTTATCTGGTATTTTTTTTTTTTATTAGAAGCCAAACCTTGTGAATTTTACTGTTTTGTAGTGAATGGACATTGTTTTTAGTAACTGGATTTTGTTGCATTTCTTTAAAGAGGACTGGATTTGCCTTGGTGTGCAGTGAAGTAACTTGTATATCAGTTTTATCCCTTCAAGGTCTGCACTGTTGTTGTGGAAATTTATTTTGAACTTAGTTTCCTTACTACTAGCATATGACACTTCTTTCAAAGATCACAATTCTGTGCTGCCTTTTGTGTAATATTTGGAACTATTGTTTCAAAAAAATTTGGCTGTCTTTCTACTTGTAGAAGGGCAATGGGCAGCAGTTTTAGTCTGTTTTGGCTGCTATAACCAAACACCAGTGACTTGGTGGCTTACAAACAGAAGTGACTTATTTGTCATATTTCTGGAGGATGAGAAGTCTACAACCACGGTGCCAGCAGATTTAGATCCTGGTTCACAGATGGTGTCTTCTTACTTTGTCCTCACATAGTAGATGGAACAAAATAACTCTTTGAAGCCACCTTTTAATCTCATTCATGACCTAATCAACCCTTCCCCCAACACTGGTGTTTAGCTTTCAGCATATGAATTTTGGCAAGACATATTCAAATTATAGCAATGGGTGGAATTTCATTTATAAATCAAGAAATTCCTTTAGTTATTAATACAAGAAAATCTTTTAAAACTTTTTCTCTTGTTATTTATTGTCCTCTAAAATTATATGATTGTCATCTAATTCTAACTTAACAAACTCTCTCTCATATTTTTTCTTAGCTTAGTAACATACTTCCAGTGCCAGGTCTGTGGAACAGATCCATGCCATAATGACCTGTGAACCTTCATCTTTGTGTTTTGATTCTAGATGAATCAATCTACAGAGTGATAGGAGTATTGCTAGGAGCCGGTATTGAACTCACTTGGTAAATTGTTACTGCACAGAAAACTCTGCAGATCATAGTAGCATATCCTACTAAATTCAGTATAAGAATATCCCTGATTAACCTTCCATCTGCTAGACCTTAAGTTGTATGTGTCCAGCTAACATGAGAAGATGTAATAAAGAAGTCATAGTGAAAAGAGACACTGTTCTTTAATGATTCATGCCAAGTATTACAAAATTCACAGAAATGTAAAATCATTAAATGTAGATAGGGTTTCTCTCAGGGACTTGGAGGCTTATGCAAATGAGACTTGTCACTTGTGCTTTATCTGCCTCACAGTAACTCTACCACTAATTTTCCTATAGGTATTTTAAAAGCATGGGCATTTTCTGTTACATATGGACTCAAAATTTTGGGATTCTTCATTAACAACTCTAATCTTGGGCTGAATTATTAATTTTTAAAGCATTGAAAACAGGAATCTGGAGGTGGATCTTGGTGTGACTCCTACTTCAGGTACCTAATGCAGACAAAATCAGATTAGTGCTTAGTTTTTCCAGCCCTTTGGAAAAAAATTGAATTTAGTAAGAATTTGGGTTAGGAAGGAAAAAGACCCCTTGTATAAAATAGAGTTCTTAATAAATGAATGATTATAAGCAAAAATTTTAATTCAAAAGTAGAAAGTATTCATTTGATTTTACTTTTTTACTTGTCAAGTGGTAGTTCTTGTCCGATTTATCCTCCTCTGTTATTAGAAATGAAGAAACTGTAAACTTGATTTTCATAACTTGATTTGCTAAAATGTAGCCCCACTAGTACCTGAATTTTTATTGTATATTATTACAAGGATTTCATCTTAACAGCTTTGATATCAATGGCCTATTCTTATTTTTTTCTTATAGAAAATGCATAGGATCTTTTTTCCTAAGGAGATATTTTATTCTTTTAAAGATAATCTTCTCAACATAATGACAATGTCCTAGTCTTAAATATAGTGGAGTTTAGTTCCTCATAAGTAACAAAAGGAATTTTTCTGTGCACTAAATAACACATTCAGACTATAGTAAGGCCTGGCTGATGTTAGGACATTCAGAATCCTTTTCCTGATTTGAGTCTTCATTTCTTTTTTTGAATTGTTGATTAAGAGAACAAATTTACTGACAGACCTTTTCTTTTGAATTTCATGTAATCAGTGTTGATTGGCTGCCTTCTATTATTATAATAGTGAAGGATAAAGGGAAATGGTAATACTTTCCAGAATGATAAATTTAAATAAATTAACAGATAAAATGCTTAGGTAGATTTCAGAGATAGCACAATCTCTGTGACCCTAAGTAAAGATTCTAGAATTTAAACTGGGTTTTTCAGATTGAATACATTGAAGGAAAGACAGTCCATGAAGCCAGCAATAAAACAGCAAAACAAACAAACCAATAACCCTAAGAAAAGAAAAAGTAAAAAAAAAAGCAAATAAACAAGCATTGTTTATTTTTGTTTAATTTACTTTATATCTGTATTAACTTTTAATTTTTGAGTGGTTTATGTATTTATTTATTGGTAACAGGAATCAAACTCCTGACCTTGTGCTTGCCAGGTAGGCGCTGTGCCGCTGAGCTATAAGCCCAATCCACCTTTGTTTAATTTAACTAATTCATTCTTTTCTGAGTACTTGGCTAACGAAGAATGTGAAAACAAATAAATAGTTATATCCTCAAATAAATTGATAATCTAAGAAATGGGAAATGACACTGGCAAAGTAACTAAAGAGAATGGGTTTTATGGATACAATTTATATCATACTCTTTTATTTAAATATTGTCTGAGCAATAGACTTCAGGGCAGAAAGATCTAAAATTTAACTCTGCCTCTTCCTATTGATGTGACTTTGATTCTATTGAGTATTCATTCATTTATGTCTCTCTTTCCCTGAATTTAACAGATCTAGCCAGAAGCTTTCCAGCAGTAAATTTATTCTCACCAGCTCTGGAAGGATTTCACTACCATTGGTACTACCAAATTAACGGAGGCTTGGCTTTCTCTCCTCTACAGGTTTTGATCTTGTTGTCCCACAAACAACAATAAGACTGCACTAATCCAATCTAGATTACTAGGTGCAGGTCCCCCCCCCCCTCCCGTTTAC
This sequence comes from Dolichotis patagonum, assembly GCA_004027295.1. Classification (NCBI taxonomy): domain Eukaryota; kingdom Metazoa; phylum Chordata; class Mammalia; order Rodentia; family Caviidae; genus Dolichotis; species Dolichotis patagonum. The sequence continues at coordinate 131,402 of PVJX010001517.1, forward strand.
AAGCATCAAACTGAAGTTGGTTACACTGGCTCTCTATCTTTGGACAATCACAGCTACAGGTAACATTCTTTTGGAAGTAGCTGCCTTAGAGAATCAGGCTCCTATAATTTCAGTTTCCTTCTACCTTTCACATGAGGTGGCCAACTGTTTCCTTTCACCTAGGACTCTGAGGATTCCTGGGATAAGGAATTCCAATGCTGAAATTGGAAAAATTCCAAGCGGAGCAAAACGAGTTCGTCATCCTTCTCTGGCCTGGTCCAGAACTCTCCTCTACCCTTCTTATCTTTATCTAACATATCTGTAGTTTAGTTTAGTCAAACACTGGCAGTTTTCTCAATACTTTAGGCCTTAAAAAATATAGTAAGTACAAATGTATTAGTGAATACCAAGTGAAGATGTTGAGCCTTTTTGACATTAAAAGAAACATCAAGTTGTAATTTAAAATCCCTCACTGATTCAAAAACTTGAGACCATTACAAGAAGCCAGATGGCTAGAGTGAAAGGTTTATATGTCAAAGGTAAAGCTGAAAAGTAGATTTTTACCATGATCTTTTATCACTAGTATGTGTGTATGTATATATGCATGGATTTGTGTTTAGGGGAGAGGGTTAAATGCTCTAAAAAATTTCTGGAAAAGTCCATAAAGGTAAGGGAGGAACTGAATATAACAGTTAATAACTGGAAAAAATTAATAGACTATTATAGGTTTTATTTTTAATCATAAATTTAAACGTCTTTTTAAAATTCTATCTGTATGAGAACCTAGTGTAACACAAGATATAAACCTAATACATCAATATTTCATGAGGAAATTTGAGATATATTAGAAAATTATCAGAAATAGAGAAAAAAGAAAATGACTACAATGTGTCTATATTTGTGCTATCAATATTTTTAAAGAATTCTAAATTCCTTAGATATTTTTGATATTCTTTTGCTTGACATCTTATGACAATTGGTATCTTTTGCATTTGATAACATTGACAAAATACATTGTAAACACTGACTTATTTTTCTCTTTTATATTTTTATTAGTACATGTTTGCATTGCATACATTTTGTATCTGGAGTTGGTACATGTTCATAACAGAACTTAATTTGTTTTTTATTCCCTATCCCTTCCCTTCATCCCCATCCCTGCATCTCTTGATCCTCTTTATCTTTGAGAAAGATCTATCCATGTGCTTCCTATTATCTATCTTTTATTTTGATCTTTATTTGTATTTTGGATTTCTCATTGTCTTGGTTTCTTTTCTCTCATTGCTGAGACAAAATACCTGGTGTAAAAAATTAGGGGAAGAAAGGTTTTTTTAGCTCAGGTTTTGGAGGTTTCAGTCCATACTCAGCTGGCTCCAAGGGGCAACTATTCATGGCAGCAGCAAATAACAAGAGCAAACAGGGTAAAAAAGAGAAAAACATATCTCCTTTCCCCTCTTACCTTGTATGCCAGCTATCCGGCCCTAGATAGGTGCAGCACTCACACTGCCAATGGCATTGTGCTAGAAAACAAACCCATCACAAATGCTGGATTCAGCCACCTCCATGACTGTATGAGGCTTGTGGGTTTATCCAAATACAAACATAACACTCATACAAGATAAACCATACAATATTTGATTCTGTGTGTCTGACTTATTTCACTTAACATTATGGCCACAGGGTGCATTTTTATTATATGGCTCTATAAAATGTAAATTACCTTGATAGCCAAAGAAATGTTGCCTAATTTAAAGCTCCCTCCAACACACATATACACACAGAACAAATTAGCTATGCTTGAGACTAACAAGTCTTTCTCTAGAGGAAATGGTACTTTCACTTTGAAGTTTCCCACTAGAATAAAACTGTTTTGAGGGAAGCAACATGTTCCTACTTCTGCCTTCATTTTCATACTTAGAAGTAAGTCAGTGTCCCTGAGGTCAAATGACTGAAGCAAGATGAAGGAAACAAATGAACAAAAATTGCAGCAATATAGTTTTACTAGATAGGTTTGAATTTCTGAATCAGTGTCAATGTGCAGGTCAGATATTCAAAAGAGTAAATTCTAAATTCATGACTTCAAGGATTTCTATGTAGTCTGTAATTACTAGCATAGTACAATAAAGCGTTAGTTAGAGAACTGATACAGAATTCTTGATAGGTTGACCAAATCCATCCAGTTAACAAATATTTATAGAGTGGCTTCTAATGATTTGCAATCAGTAGGAATATTGTCAAATACATACTAACACTGTAGAGTCTACTGTGCAGAACTTAAAAAATAGCCTTATATAGTTTAGATTCTAACAGAGAAAACAGACAACAAATATGTAAATGCATAGCATATCAGCTACAAGTGTTACAAAGAAATTAGAAGAGGCCTCATCAGTTTAGGGAGTGGACCAGAGTTGGAGGAGGGCAGGTCTGCTGCTTGACGGAAGTCCTAAAGTAAGTGAGAAAATGAAGGAATGGCCCTCAAAGGTATCTGAGATAGAAGGGGCAACTGTTAAGGTCCTGAGATAGAAATGCTGAATGTATCTGAGAAATGTAGAGAGACTGTTACGTTAGGAGCAAGGAGAGAAGAGGGGGAGTAGCAGGAGACGAGTTCAGAGAATTGGGGGCAGGGTGGCACAGTCTGTAGGGCGTTACACAACACACTAGAGATCTGGGGAATTTCCTTCAGTGAGATGCCTTTAGAAGCAGAGAATCGCCTTTTTTGATTCAAATGTCCATAAAGTAAATTGCCACAATACCTGTCTTAACTGATTATGGAGATGAATTTGTACTCAGGGCTTTTTTGGATCAGTTTGTTGAGATTACTAATTCAAGCCTGGCAAAGTCGTGCTTGGTAATATGGCGGTCGGTGGCTTTAGTTGCCAAATGTCTTAGAACAGCTTGATCATGTCTCAGATTATCATCTTTCTTTAAAATGTTTGTCATACATTTTTAGCAAAGCAGTGCCGAAATTTTTGTAAACTCATGGTATATTTATTGATAGTTTTAAAATAGCAGAGAGCCTGTTCCGTTAACTGTAATATTTTAGTTTATTTCAGTTATTTATTCAACATGCATTTACTTTGGAATTACTATCTTCCAGGAATCATGCTAGATAACTGAGACTATAAAGACATATAAAGGCCCTTTCTTTAACGAACTCATCATCAAATAGGGAAAACAGATTTATAAATAAATAATGGCAAGATGATATGGCAAATGCCTAGTACATAGTAAACACTCACTAAATGCTTGTTAAAAATGCATGAATGATGCTACTACTGCGAGTGAAATGATTATCTCTATCTGAGAAAGTGACGAATGGAGGAAAGATTCATATTTGATCTTCAGTTCCATGAGAAGGGGAAGTTGTCAGTCTAGTTCACTCCATCATCTAGCCCAGAATCTAGCAAATAGTTGGTGTTCAGTAAAACATTATTGGAAGAACAAGAGAATGAAGAGACAGTTGAGCCAAGTCTACCGGAGAAATAAGATTTGCTTGGGCCACAGTTGCACACTCTTGGCAAAGAGGACAATATATGTAAAAGGTATACAGAGAGAGATGTGGAAATGTATGATCCATATCAGTAATAAGTTTAGATTCTGATGTAAAGTACTCTGTCAAATCTACATTTGAGACATCATTTTTGGTGCATAATGAATGCCTCTTTTGGATGTATTTAATAGGAATCTATGCATCTATGACATTATTAATACATACTTCTATATATTAGGCAGTTGAAATTTTACATTTTAACATAAAAACTTCTTTGTTGTTTAACTTCTTTTAAATAGTATATTTTTAAGCTAGAAAAACTCTGAAATGAGGACAGGTATCATCATCCTCCCAATACAAAGATTAACTTACTTGGGTACACTCAGTGAAAAAAAAATTTAGATTTTGCCACATGGTAAAATGTATTATCTTGTCCATTCATTGTGCAGTTAAACCTTCATGAAGGTGTAACAAGCCCTGGAAGTGATTTCAATGGAATTACAAAAGAAATGGAATAAAATTCATTTAAAACTGGTTCACACCAGCTCTCCAGCATGTACTATTAACTGCTAAGATCAAGTCACAAGACATTATTTGGAGGAGAAAGGGTTTAGTGAACCCTAGAAATTGGGTTTGATTTATGCCAGAAAATCTGCCTTTTCACTGCTTGAGATTTCTGTGGAAGAAAGCCACAGTCTTTTACCCAATGGTTTCTAAGGAAACCCCTTATAGCACAGCATCTGAAAACAATTTGGTTGTTAATGAGAAATGGTTCTCACGGTGGGAAAGTGTTGACTGAAAGAAAAGCCTTCTGGATTTGGCAGTCAGTCTGCAAAAAGTGTTTACTGTTTTACAGTTATGTTTATAAAATTTCTACATAGAATAAAATTTTTAGGTCTTTTTTCACAGTCATTTTAACTTGTAAACATGTTTAAAAAAAAAAAGCTAAGGCAATAGAAAAGTTTTTGCCCTGAAAATGTAGATGCTTGAACTTGCAAATGTATTCAAACAAGTTACATTCCAGAATCTGTCCATTCCATTGAGTTTTTCCATCTGTTTTGGGATTCCAACATTTTAGAATTCCTATATTAGCATTAAATTATAACTAAATTAAATTATTTTGCATAGAGTACATCTAAAAATAATAAAACACTGTGTGGAATTTATATATTTTTAAAATGTATTTTGAAATGTACTATATTTTGAAATAAGCTGTATGTATTTTGTCTTTTAAGTTCTTCCTCCCCAAAAAGTAATTAATTGCAGCATTTTAACAATAATTATTTCATAATAATTTTAAGATTTAATTTTAATATTGAAGAAAGCACTAAACCTGTAGTTAAAATATAAATGTTAGATATATACTAACTCCTCTAAATGTACCTATTGAGGTCAAATTCCAAGATAACCATATTTATACTTTCTAGATAATCTTTAAGTAATAAAACCAAAGGCAATTCACTTAATAATTTCAGATAGATTTTTATTTCTAGCATGATTTGGGAATTTGAATCCACACATGGCAGGAACCAAAAAAGTGACTACTTGAAATTCAGAGGAAAATGTTCAGAAATATTTCTTGCCCCAGGAACACTGTAAATTTTTTAGTTTATGTGGAAATATAACAGTTGCTCAGTCACTTGAAAGTGATGGCATCGCTTTGCTCATAGTTGCCATCAGTCCATCTGTCCTTTAGTGTGTTTTCTGCTTTAGACTTTTGTACAGTCAGAGTTGCCAAGAGTCTTCTTGTTGTGTTCAGTTGTTTTCCTCATTTGACCCCTACCTCTTTTCTTTTTCTTCTCTGGTCTTTGAACTTCCTCCACTTTGGACAGCTGCTTTCATTTGAGGCTTTGCTTTGGACAGGGAAAAAATTCTGCCAATGGAAATAGGAAAAATAAGAAAATAGGAAGAGTTGCAAGTGCTTTGCATGTGTTGCAGCCCTCTGGCCATCCACATTGGGGGCTTGTCATCCATTTTCTAGTAGACTGAGAGGAGATCTGCAGTTAGAAACTGGCTCTAAGTGATCAGAGATTACCCAAGAGACATTCTTTACCCTCATCTTAAAATCAACAAATTCAAAAATTGTGTTGAGAGAATTAAGAAGGTAATTATATATATTTAACACACTGCATCCTTTGACAGCATATATTTAGATTTGGCCAGATCTATGCTATTGTCAATATTGTCTGGATATAGTAATAATGACATATATTTTTATTACTACTTTATTTTGGTTCCTGGAATCGAACTCAGGACCTTGTGCTTGCCCGGTAGGCACTGTGCTGCTGAGCTTATATCCCTGGCCCTATGACATCTAAGAGAGGGGGAGTATGACTTTTTTTTATTATCTCATTCCTTACAATACACAGAAACTCATCAATATTAATTCATGGACAGGATGAAGAACACATTTTTATAAGTGAAAATAACAGCAAGAAATACTTCATAGTTGTTGTTAATCCAGTGTGCTTTATTTGTGCAATTTAATGAGAACTTTTCTGAGTGGTTTAAAAAGAGAAGAGATGTACTACTTGTCTTTGTGGGTAAAACATCAGGAGAGTTGAGTGATGGAGCTCTCTGGAAGAAGATATGTTCATCATGGAAATGTAGTTTCTGCCTCAGCGCAGCTAACTTGGCTCTATTTCTCTTTTTCCTTCTACCCACTACAGCACTGCAGGTGGCTCTGCAGATGTGACAACAATCTAAGGGGGGTAACCCTAATCTCTGTGTTACAAAGAAATTCCATTTATGTCACCCTCTTGACACCTCATACTGTCACATATACAGGTGAATGAAGAAATTGCTCTAGTGAAATATTTCCCCCCTTTGACCCTTGTCTGAATACCATTAATTGCTACTATTGGAGCTGGTCACATAAAGGGCAGGAACCTCATGTGAATAACAAAAAAGTTAGCATTCACTGAGTCAAGGAGAAGATCACATTTTCATCTTGAAAAATTTTCAAGATAAATTCAATTCAAAATATTCTAGTTAAGTGACTGCTGTGTGCCGGACTCTTCACTAGTGTCTTAAGAAGAGCTAGCAGAGTAGAATCGTGATAACCTGTCTTCTCAGTATTTGGAGTTTCAGATAATTTCCCTAGATTTTTGAGAAGTGCTACCTTTTTAATTTAACAGATCTCTAATGAATGCCCTATCTGATGTTAAAGTGGCAAATGCTTATAACGAATAAAATAAGAAACCCTATCTTTGAGAAAGTTGTAGTCTAGTGGAGGAAAGGGATATATGAAAAGAGAAATTGTAAAGAGAAATTTTTAGAAATGAGTACAAAACATTCTTTCTGGAACATTTAATTTCTGAAGTTGATAGATCTTGCCATTTAACAATGAGAATACATGTAAGGTGTTTAGCGTGTACCAGATTTTTGTGGTGTATTGAATGTACACAAAAGATGTTAATTATTTTCTTTATCATTATCACTTTTGTCTTTCCTATGTCAATATTCTCATGCTAGATATTGAGTACAAATCTAGTCCTTCCATATTTGCCCTCTTTAAATGTCTCATTAACAAAAGTCAATTTGTTTTTCAGATGAATGAGACTTTCTATATGTTAGCATATCATTATCACTTGTGTTTTTGTACAGTGACTAAGGATTACATGCAGTCATGAACACAAGGCATATGAAAAGTTGTCTGTTAGCTGAGAGAAAATGGACAGCTTTTTACTCTACTTCCTCCCATTTCTATTGCAGCAGCTTTTCTCTTTTTGGCAAATGAGTATTGAATTTTTTTAATTGCAAATGTTACAATAATGAAACTACATTTAAACAAGGTATGGTTTAGTAAGTTGTGCTCTGGATGACTGATGCCATTGTGGATATTCAATTAACTGTTAAAGCAGTGCCTTTTAAGCCGCCCCATTGCTACTTGGGGCTGGAGAACCGTTGGGGGAAGACTATCCTGAGTACTATAGGTTGTTGTCACCATCTACCTACAAGATAATGGCATTCCTTCAGACAATGAGAAATGTCTTCAGACATTGCCAAATATCCCCCAAGAGTAGTATTGTCCCCTGGAGAAACATTATTAATGACCATCTGACCATTGATTTTAAGGTGATGGTATATGCAACAGTGACTAAAGGTGACTTTTCTCGTGGTATGTGCAGATTTTCAGCCTGTTATTCTTTTTCAGTTATTAGGTGCCTACGTTGTGCGAGGTAAGAGCAGAACAATGGAGCCAGGTAGTCTTTGCCCTGAAATCACTTTTAGTCTAACAGTTTGCAAAGAAAGTTGACTTCTCAGTTTGGGGTAAAATGTGAGGTGATTCTTTAAAGCAAGTGCTTTCAGCTTCTTAGGTAGCTGTTATAAATGTTTAAAATCAGGCATTGGAAATCTCCTATAGTTTTCTTAAACTTTTTCATTGAAGAATCGATTCTTGTGCAAGCAATGTTTTGAAATTTGTTGCTTTATTTTCCTAGTACGTATTTACTTAAATTTTATGTTTAAAGTTTTTTCTCTAAATCATTTGTAAACCGACACTTCTGTTATGGATTTAGGGGATAATAACAGCACCTGTTCTGATACATAGAGCTCTTACTGTTTGGACAGCTGTCCACACTTTGAACATTTGTACAAGCATATTCAATTTGAAAAGAATAATTATGTGATGAAACAGATCTTCCAACTGTATAATTGAAGCTAACCTAAATGTTCAATTTACTACTATGAAGTATATAAAAACTTCAAAAAGTATCAATCCAAATTCATATAACTAAACATTATGCTTTACTTAATACCAAATATAAGGCAACATGTATTATTTAATGTTGAATTTTAACTGTTAAAGATATTGGGGCAACTTAGTTATGTATTACTAAAGAAATAATTTCCAGAAGTATAGCATTTCCCTTGTATTTATCTAGTTCTTTACATTTCAGAGTGATTCGTGAAGCTGTACTAAGAATAAAATTTTTTCAGTTTTCTGTGTTACTAGTAAAGAAGCTTCAAAGAGATCTATAGTTACTTATATTTTTAATATTACCTTTTTCATGAAGTCTTATGTATGAAGATTTTTATTTTACAACTCTAGAGTTGCTTTTGTATGTATCTATATGTAAATTATTTTATCTTACCTTAGGTTACTATATATTGAGTGCTTACTAAATGTCAACAGCCATCCTAAATGTTTTACATACATAATGTATTTGCTCCAAGAGCTTTATCGAAAGTTAGATAGTGAGTTCCAGAACCTGAATCTGAATCCAGGCTCTCTTAACCCCAGCATTTTTGTTCTTAACCATTGTAGTACAGGCTCCACTGTACAATATATTTAGCATTGTTTGGGCATCATGAAAAACTGATGCTTGTTATCTAAGCCATTTGCTGCCCTAAAATGACAATGTAGACATTTTGATCTTTACATTCCAAAAACACTAGGAGAGTTTTGATTTGTTGAAGTAGTATCCAGTGATCTATCTTAATCTATTATGGTGACCAGGGCAGAGTAAAATTTGTCTGATTCCCAAACTTAAGAGGTTTTCCTATTGCCTTAATTTTTCTCCACCACTAAACTAGACAGACAGATATGTGGTACAAATAGAACATTGTTTAAGTGACAATCACATCACAATCATGAAATAAGAACACTTAAATAGTTTAAGATAGTTGGTTTCAGTTTTGTTATTATAACTTTTGTAAAGTCATATGATTGAATCATATTTGAAATGGAGATTTTAAAAGCAATATTTTTGAATAATGGAAAACATCTTGATATCTTTCCTTATTCATCTTATACTGCATTGATTACTAGTTGCTCCCTGATAAAACATTTAAGTTACAGTACAAAGCTGAACATGTATTATAAATTGCTCATTTTTGGAACTAATTTATGAAGCATATTTGCATGTGGATATGAAAAAGAGTATGAGAGAGATAAGTGAAGCAAGTAAATGAAGGTCTACAAATGTCTGATCTATAAATTTCCAAATTTCAAAATAGGACAGTGAATCAATAGTTCATTTAATTGGGACACCTAAGAGAGGATGGGAAACTAAGAGTGCTATTACTATCATTCCTATTTTACAGATGAACAAAATGGATCATAGAGAGGTTAAATAACTCTTCCAAGGTTGTATAGCTGGAAGTTCCAGCTCCAGCCCTGCTACTGCCTCTCAGGTTTCTATGACTTTGTTTAAAAAAAGTAGTTCCTCATAAAATTTCTCATGTAAGACAAAGCTTCATGTCATTAGAGATCTAAGAATATAACTTCTTCCAATAGATACTGGGAACAGAAGGTGATTTATACATATGAAATGGCCTTTGTGTACCAGAATTTTGTTCTAGACAGTTCATCACATTTCTCTTTTGTCAGGTTTAGTCTTGATGTGCTCTTAAGTCTAATTGTCTCTAAATATCTGTTGCAGAATGAATTAGTGGAAGTTTTCTTTTAAAACATATTTCTGACATTAGGCTAAAAAGTAGGGAAGGCAATTTTCCTTACCACTTATAAATGACTTTTATGTGACAGCTGTTTCACCAATATTCTAAATGTCACTGTGGCCTGGTGAAGGAGTACAGTTTCAAAAGTAAATCATTTCCTATTACTGGATATGGCAGATCTGTTATTGTCACTTTGGACTTCTAATATAGAGAAGGTTCCTAAATGATATGCAGACATGAATTGTTGAGACCTCAAGTCTTGGTCCCCTTAGGAACCCTGCTACCTGAGAGCAGAGCAAAGTAAGGATCATCATCTTCAGGGGCCACTGACCTAAGGTTGAACTGTAGCTGTGAGGTACAGTATGACATGATTATCATATTATACAATTCCTTAATTGACTCACCTGAAAATGAGAATAATTATTCCTACCCATAGGATTGTTTTCTGGGTCACGGAAAGATGGTATGTACTGGATCATCAAATAAATTGTATTATTTTGTTCTCTTTTTATACCTGCAGCTAAAGGTGCTTAGTTGCAGGTGTAAAAGGAACAATGAAAAGAGGAAGAGAGGGAGGAGGGAAGAAAAATGAAATGCAAATGGCTAAATTTTAAAACTTAACCTTTATTACTAAAATATTGAGAGCTCAAATAGTGTTCCTATGACAAAATTTTTATGTTTCTCTGGTCTGCTTTTCTTGATAGTAGTTTATTCCCCAAGAATAAATGGTGAACCTTAGCAATTATAAATTTGTATTTCACCAGTTACCAATCGAACTAACATATAAAGGGGTAACTTTTCTCAGAAATACACACAAAAGTCTTGGCTTACTTAAGTGGACCAAATATTACATATTTACATTCCTGAAACAATTTTAGGTCCAGAGGGGTTTAAATGGCAGTTTAAAACATAATCTTTACTATCTAAATCACAAGGAACACAAGGAAAATTAAAATAATCAGTTCTCAGGAAAAAGTTTACCTCCCTACATAAAGTTCTTGCAGGTCCAGTGCAGGAGTTCTATAGTCCAAACCCAGAAGACATACCCAATCTGAAATCAGGGATAGTTTTAGCTCCATCTGAAACATAAAAATAGGAGTTATAAGAAGCATGGTTCCCAAAAGAAAAATGGAAATGGTTTCACCAAAAGAAAGGAGAACCAGTGTTAAAGATGGCAAAATCAGAAATATCCACTACACAGTCAGCTACCTAATAGATATTTTGGGCTGCTTATGAATTCCTATAAACCCATTATAATAAAAGAAATCACTCTAACAATTTTACTCAGAAAGATTTCCAATTTGGATATAGTAATATATTTCCTTTGTTTGCTTCAAGGTGAGCATAACATATCTATGTGGAAATTTTATGAGCCTCAGTTTTATTTTCATTGTGCTTGGAGTTATCCAACCAATTGTGTTTACCCTTGACCAAAGTATTTCTGATCAAAATAACATTGTTTTTGGATAAATTTTTCTCACTCATGTTCCAGAAGCAAGAACAAATTTACTCCTTTTAGGATTTTTAAGTTCTTTTGTATTTATTTTGTAACTCCTAATAACTATATAGACACCACCACTCTGGCTTCTGTTTTTTTAGTTTTACTGTAGGTGCAATGATATGTTACATGTAAGTGCTCACTATGGGCCCTGAAGTATGTTAGGAGCTGAAGTAAGATTCGGAGACATCTTGGGTGTTGTAAATTGTGGGTGAGTCACCTTATACTTTTGCAAATAGTAAGGTTTAGTGGTGGTAGGGAAAGATGAAAGCATTACCTCTCCAATGAATGAATCATGACAGTAAAAAATCTTGAATGCATGGATAAAAATACTGAGCAAGGTCTGCAAACTCCACTGAGTCTAATCACTGCTTCTTTTTGTAAATAAAGTTTTATTAAAACACAACAAAACTCATTTGCTTAATCACTGTCTGTGGCTGCGTTAGTGCTTATAATGCCAAACTGAGTACTGTGATAGAGACCCTCTGACCCTTAAGACCTAGAATATTTATGATCTGACCCCTCATAGAGAAAGTTTGTGATACCTGTTCTAGAGTAAGGAAGATATAGTTCAGGTTCTAAACAAATTGCTTATTGAACTGCAGTTTAAAACATAGCCTTTACTATCTTAATCACAAGGAACACAAGGAAAATTAAAATAATCAGTTCTCAGGAAAAAGTTTACCTCCCTGCAAAAAGTTCTTGCAGGTCCAGTGCAGGAGGTGAAGAAGCAGAATCACTCTATTTTTTTTTCACACTTCTTGCAGTGAATACTAAGTGTGATTGGGGAAGACACAAGGTGCCAGAATTTGTACTGAGTCAGTATGCTTAAGATCTGCAAAAAATGATGCACCTAATTCCACTTCAAAGGTGCAGGGTCATTAATTCAGACTTCCTTTTTGTTACCGTCACCTGGGAATGGAGAACTGCCTTAGTAAGGAAACAGGTCACTGAATAGGGATATTTTCTGCTATCCCAAGATCAAATATGGTTATAGGGAGGAGACTCAGTGGGAAAGGAGGACTTTGGATCTGGCATGGTGGTGCATGCCTGTAATCCCAGCACTTGGGAGGCTGAGGTGGGAGGATTGCCATGAGTTCAAGGCCAGCCTGAGCCACATAGTGAGTTCAAGTTCTGGCTGAACTACCTAGTGAGACCCTGCCTTGAAAAAAATAAATAAAAGGAGAGAAAAGCAAGATTTTGTCACTGTTGACTTTTACTTAGAGCTATACTTCAGTGAAGTTAAAAATGCCAAAGTAGTCTCAACATACCCGTGGCACCTTTTCCATTTTCATGTTACTCAGGCCCTCACAGGGATCTTTCTCTCCTTCGTGTCCATGGCTTATAACGTGGTGCTAGAGTCGCTACAGATTGACTTGTCAGATCTTATAGCTTACATGAATTGCTCTTTTCTCTGTGTTCTTATTTCATCTTATCATAATACAATAGCATATCTCACCTGTATTTCAAGTCTATGTGCACATGAACTCTTCTCTATTTTGAGCAGCATTTTAGCCTTATCACAAATTTATCTCTAACCCCTTGATAGTGAATGTTTAGTTCTAATACCTAGTGACTACATTGATTTAAATTAACTTAAATGGTACTTATTATATCCTGATGAGATTATAGTAGATGTAGGGCTGGAGAATGTAGCTCAGTGGTAAAACACTTACTTATTTGTGTGTGTTACACACAGGGTTCACATCCCAGGACTGCAGGAAAGAGGAGGGGAGAAAAGACCATAGTAGATGTGGATGTAGAAATGAGTCTGATTCTTCTCTTATAATTACCATCTTACCTGTTATGGATTATGTCAAAATATTTACTATATTTGACATCTCCTGCAGATTCATTTGTTTTACCCAAACCCCAATTGTCTATAGCTGATTAAAGTTCCCCAAAGAAATCAGCCACTCAGGATTTTTTGGTTGCAAGAGAAAAGTGCTTAAGTAACAGAAATCATCTTTATTCCAGATAATAAGTAGAATATTTCACAGAAGCAGAATAATCACTGAAACAGTAAGCTTCAGGGGTGTCAGGAAGCAGGACGTTTCTGAGAACTTGGGCATCAACAACTAGTGAACCCTGGGACCTAGACGTCGCAAGGTATATTCACTCACGATTTAAATTATTAAGAATCCATTTAACCTAGGTAGATTCAGGAATCCAACCCTGTGACTAGGAAACAGGATCTTTCCTTTGAATAAAAAAATATGATTTAAAAGGAAAAAAGTAGTGGACAAACTAAAACAAGTTTTATCACAGTGGTCTGAGGACAAACTGAGTCACTCAAGATGCTCTCTCAAGAATGTAAATTTAGAGATGAAAATAAACAAATAAACAAAAGTATAAATGACTTTGGCTTAGATGTAACATAGATTAAGGCTGGGGCCATAGTGGGGAAGCATAGGAAACAGAGTTGACAGGGAGAAGTAACACTGAGAGATAGGAGTGGCCATGCATCCCCTAATAGATAGACAAAGTGGCTTTGTGTCTTAATGGTTTCTCCTCATGGTTTTCTTAAACTTGCCAATGTATAATTCACAGTTAACATGGTTTAAGTCAATGCATACTGAGTGATGCATTGTTAGGTGATTTCATCAGTGTGTGAACATTATAAAGTGAACTTACATAGTCTTGGATGATATAGATCAGTCAATGGCCTTTTAATATAATCAAAAGCTACAGTAAACATGAGATGTATGAGAATGCTGCCAGAATTACAAAATTTTTTTATAAGTAGAAGAAGCAATTCTAACAATAAAAAGTAAGTATATAAACAGTGACATGGTCATTTATTATAGTTATCAAGTATGTGATTGTGTGTACTATATACATATAGGTTTGTTTCTATAATCATCACCATAAATACATGAGTAATACATGTAAAATGAATTATAATGACTGTGATGTCACTAGGCAATTGATAGGAATTTTTCAGCTCCATTATAATTTTATGGGACCACCATGCAGACTGTTAGGTGACTATATTTTCCTTCTAGCTATTCTGTCCTAGGATATCCCTTCAATTTATAAATGAGAAGACTCTAATTGTCTTGTGGTTTAGAATATTCAACTATAGGATAATTGGAATTTAAATTATATTAGATATCAAAGAGTAAAAAAAACCAGATGATCTCAGGCGATGGGTATAAATATCATTTGCCAATTCTGCCATTTGGTAATGATAATGATAGTTGTGATTTAAGATATATTTAGAACTTTTCAAGGGTCAAGCATATGCACACGTGTACACACACACACACAGAGTCCTATGTATTCTCACAAAACACCTGAGGTATGGGTAGAATTATTAATCTCATTTTACATACAAGAGAATACAGACAAGATAAACTATAGGGTCAAGATTCAAATTCCCTAATTTAACATCAAAGCCCCAATATTTTTATTTGTTTTGTTTTTTGAGGCAAGGTCTTATTATCTAGTTCAGGCTGGCTTTGAACTCACTGTGTAATCTAAGCTGGCCTCAAACCTGCAGTGATCCTCCTGACTCATCCTCCCAAGTGTTGGGATTGTGGGCATGTGTAGCATCAAAGCCTCAATTCTTGAAAGTGCAAGTGTTTTCAAAAGTTCAGGAATTAAGCAATTTACAGGAAATCTAAAGTTTGTAAATAGCTCAGTATCAAAATCGTCTCCTTTTTTTTTAAGGTCCTATTCAAATATTAGAGTTACACTGATATCTCCGTTGAAATGAATATCTGTTTGTACCAGGCAGGAAAAGTTTGCCAGGTGTGGTGGTGCAAGGTTGCAATCCCAGATATTCAGGAAGCTGAGGTTAGAGAATCATGAGTTTGAAGCTAGCCTGCAAAATTTAGTGAGACCTGTCTCAAAAAAATAAAAGAGAGAGAAAAAAGTTTAGAAAGTGAGTGTGTGTGTGTGTGTGTGTGTGTGTGTGTGTGTATGGGTTGCTAGTGATAACAGCTCAGTGTAAAGACCCTGAGTGTAACCCCCAGGGTTGAGGGTATAAAACAAAGTAAGGTTTACATGAACAGCTTCCAGAGCAGCAGTAAGACTGACCATTTTTGAGCAACTGCGATGCAGTGCTATTATGATTTATGAGTACTTTTTGGTTTTTGTCTCACATTGAGGAAGATACTCTCCACAGTCTGATGAGGCAGGTATACATAATAATATGTTCTTATATAATAAAATGGCTAGAATGCATGCACACTATTAATCACTTGCTGAATAAAAACATTAGTGATTACTTAGCAATGATCTCCCTGTCTGCTCTAGCCCTTGGGAAAGATGTGGGAAAATGGCACTGTCCTCCGGTAGAAGAATTTCTGTCAGAGATGACACTTGATTTAGTTGTTCCTTCTCAGAATGATTTGTTCTCGGAATTGTTCTTTAATCCTTTATATTTCCATTAAGAAAAGTTTCTATCAAGTGTTTCAAAAGGTACACAATGTCAAGGAGCATTAATGATTCCCCACTGGTGAGTGGAGTGCAGAGGACACAAGTCCACAGATGCCCACTGGCCTGGGCACTGCCCTCAATTTGACCTAACAGCAATGACAGAAATTCAGGCTGGAGTGTAGGTAGATGCCAAGAACCTGTCTCCTTTTTACCTCATTACTCTCTTTTCACTAGGTTACTGTGTCTCTTTTGTTGTCCAAACTGCAAATTACTTTGAGAAGGAGAGATACATCCTAGGACCAGCCTAATAATATACGAGTTTCCTTGCTTAGGTGGGAAAAAAATACAAGGGAACCTTGCAATATTGAACTTGAGGGTCAAGTAATTTGAAATTCTTTTATTTTCTCATTGAAATTTTTGACACATTGTTCTGAAACCATAGGGTTAGATTACACTTAATTCTTTGTTGCTTCAGCTGTGAATTTGGTTCCTGCAGGTGTTCTATGATATATAAAATAGAAACTGACAAAATAGTTACATCTAATGCCCCCAAAATAGGACCTTCAGTTTGGTAATGTATTGTTGGTGACAGTTACTTAATTCTTAAGGCCAGTCATAGTGAGACAGGATACTGCATAAGCCAAAGACCACATAATTATTATAGGCATCAAAAGGGTGGGGAGGAAACAGGTTACAACCTCCTTTTTCTCAACTGTTGTAATGTTTTTCCTTCTTAAAAATCAGTTTAAAAAGTACGTTTGACCTGGCTTATTCAAGTACAGTTATAACAATGACAACGACAACAACAAAATTAGGTTTATTGAAATATGCATGGATTTTTAACCTTTTCCCTTCTCATGGGAACTACCCTATGCACTAACCTTTCTTTTCCTTTTTTTTTCAAGTGTTATTATTTTGTGTCATTATATCAGATTTAGTCTATTGGATATTCCTATGTCCCTGTAATTTAGGTTTTAAGCAACGTATGATTACTTTGTTATTTTGAAAAAATATCTAGCTGCCTTCCCTGAGTAGGAGACTGTCTGGCATATTTAATGTTTTGTATAGAAATTGAGACGAAAGAGCAGATAAACCTAAGTAAACCCAGCATTTTAAAGGAGCTCCTTTAAATGTGAGAGACTTGTCAACTGGTTAAATACTAAAAGTTGGTTTTGTTCTGAATATGCTTGCCAGGCCCATTATGCATAAAAAGGGGCCACAGCCCATTTGCAAGGCCTGTGAATGAACTCTATTCATTCCCTACTTGGAAATGTCTCTTTAGCCACAAAGAGAAACAACAGTTACAACCTAATTTCTTTGGCACCTATATCAGCAGGGGAAAATCCAAGAGACCATTATGAGAACTCTAGAACCTTCTTTTGGTAATTAAACAATTCTGCATTCACTGGTCATATCTGTGTATTTAAGTACATTTTCCAAAAGATTATAAAGTAATAGTGTAATATCACTTTTTACACAGTATTTTTTCAATGCAGTGTTTTAAAATAATTTGCTTCTCATGATTGCTAAAAGAGCAATTTTTAAAAAAGCACACTATTATGTATCCTGAGGCTTTAAAAGACAGTCTGGTTTTTTATTACTATATTTTAAAATCAGATGAGAATTCAAAGCTACAGATAAATCCATTAATTATTTTCCACACTTACTTGTGGAAATCAGTGAAAGGTGTAGATCTGGAATTAGTAATAGGGTTACAATACATGTTAATAAGAACTCCAAGTGATATCTGTAAAGGACTGAGAGGTAGAGACCACTTGTCATGCTTTTACGAAGGAAATAACGCATATGAGTTAATATCTGGGTACAGGCAGACAGAAGGCAAAAGGCCATTCCTAAGGAAAAAAGAGAATCAGGCTTTTTTCTAGGGCTTGAAAGAAAGGACGGGACATTTGGTGACAAGATCTTAGCAATGTCAGTGGTTGAAGTTCTCCAGAGGTATAGTACTTCGGTGGTCAAAGTCCTCAAGGAATCCGGGGTGAATGGTTGGATGTTTTCAGATATCCTGGCTCTTGGAAGATTTCATGCTCCACCTTATTTCTTTTTACAATATCCTATGTTTGCCCAGGGCAACAGTACCAGTGCTGAGCTGGGTTTTCTCTGAGAATAATGCCGCTGCTGACAAACAGATTGGATGCTGGGAAAGTAACACTCGAATTGAGCCTGACAACATCTAGTGAGTTTACCTAAGTGTAGACCTGATCTGAGCAGATAATTGTTATTTGAGAGATCCATTGTCCTTAAAGGGAAGGCCCCGGACCTGTTCTTCCTTTCTCTTCCACCCAACTCCATTAATCTGACCGCACTTACCCTCAAGTCTTAATTTAGGATTCCTTTTTTTTTTTTTTTCAGGAAGACTTTTAGTTATACTAATTAATTAGTTAATAGTTAATAGATTTGGAACTGAGATTGTATGAGGATCAGTTGCTAAATATTTAGAACCAGATTGTAAAGAACTTTTATACTATTCTCTCCAGGTTTTGAACAAGAAAATGATGTTTGCTCTATCTTTTGAAAGTTTGAAGGGAAGCTGGGGATTTAGCTCAGTGGCTCAATCATTTGCCCAGTAAGTGCAAGGTTTTAAGTTTGATCCCTGGTACTTAAAAAAAAGTTTTTCATTAAAAAAAAAAAAGTAACATAGCTACATAACTCGTGGACAGTGAACTGGAAAATATCACACTAATTTTTTTTCTCTTAAGGGATGATCTCATCTTCACCTCTCCAAAGCACCATGAAAGATCACTCTTCTGATTACATTTTTCAAAGATCCTACCAATTCATTACTGAAAAATATCAGCTGCTAGTCTTTGGCCATATATTGTAATTTACCAGTGAGTGACGCCAAATATAATATCAACTAAAGTTTGAAGATCATTAAATTATTAAATAGTATATATAGTACAGTAGTTCAGAGTGTAGGGTCTGGAAAGATGTAGTTTAAATTTCTCTCGACTAAGTGGTGGATGTGGACAAGCCATTTAGATAACTTACTTAGCAAAGTAAATTTGAACTGAAAGCTGAAGATTATGGCAAGGAAGGTAAACCTTAAAAACAGCCTACCACGCATGAATTTCTTTGAATCTGAGCATGCTACATAAAAATGTGTGTGAATCTTGCATTCTTTTTCATAATAAATCTGTTTTACAAGAAAATAATTTGGAAAAGAGGATTAAGTTGGTTAGTGCTTATTGTCTCAGATTTTCTGTATCATTATTTCCCCAAGAAGTCATTCTATGTTTATCCTATGGCTTCAAACACTTTTTTTCTACATACTTTCATGGTATAAGAGCATGTAAACAGATTAAGGAAATTACCAGGAATGTAAATATAAAATGTCAACAAAGCTGAAGTTTTACATTACGCTTTAGCTATTGCTTCCTATGTTTACTTTAAGAATGCAATATTCTACATAATTTTAAAAAAAAGTCTAGCACAGCAATGTTACAAAATAAACTAATCACCCCACCACCACCACACATCATCCCTAAATCTAGATTATCCATCTTCCTGCTTACTCTCACAGAAACCTCAAGAAGTATGCTGGCTTATCACTTTTTTTGCCTCCTGAAGTATTTTTTTTTCCCCACAAGAATTCACTTTAAACACATAATTCTTTCTATCCTTGCTTTTCCTTTTTACTTATTTCCTGTAATAAGCAGTTCATTTTAAGAATTTAATTCTTGCCTATGATATTACTGAGTTTAAAAGGTTTACTGTATGTGATCACTTTCCTTTTTCATTTAGCACATGGACTGTATTCTTTTTTTCTCCTTCCCCATTAACCAGAAAATTAACTATTGATATCAAACATAGGCTTTCCCACTGCCAGTTTATGCTGACCATCCTTTCCTATCAACCTTTTTTTACTGTCTTATGTGGTCCATTCTCTACACCCAAAGCAACCTGTCTATTCTTTCCTGAGAACCTATGGGCTAAACTGTCAGCAGGCCTCAGCACCAATTGTTCCCACTATCTATCATTGTTTACATATTGCTAACTCTCACAAGTTTTCTCTTCCATAAATCCTTCTCTGATCATTCCAGATACTTATGTATGATTTATTTCTTTTTATTTGTTTGTTCATGGAATACATATATGTCAATTGATAAATTTATGTTAGTGATTTTGGAACAACTAGGACTAAATTTGTACCCTGTAATGGCACCACAATAGAACACAAAAGAAAAATCAAAAACTAATGTCAGTCATGGATTTTCAAGGGTCCCTGTAGTGTGTTAAGAAGGATATAATGTTTGTCAGGAATCAAGTATGGCCTCCCTCCTCACCCTGGAATTTTTAGACAGAGTGAAGAGGACCTATCAAGGTGAGGGGGGAGGAGGTTAAGGCGTTTGGGAAACATGGAAAGGTGTTCTAGGTAGAGGGGAAACCATGTGCAAAGTTCCTGAGATGGGAATGAACAGAACATTTGAAATACTGAGAGAAAGGCAGTGTGCGCAGTTAGACTGGATATAATATGAATAATGGAACAGTGGTAAAGGAGAGATTAGCAACCCATGGTCTTGAAGGTAGATTAGAACTGAAGGACAAAAGGTGCAGAAAAGCAAGGAAAGTGTGAAGGAAATAGAATGTTCAAAGACAATTTATGAGTTTGAAAAAAACGATGGTGTGACAATTCATTGTGGAGTCAACTTGCATAAGAAATGTCTGGTGGGTTAGTTTAGCACAGTTCTGGGTATGTCTGGATGACTGACTTACTGAAGAGGGAAGACCCACACCAGGTGGGAGTGACAACACCAGGTATGGGTGGCAGCCTGGATGGAATAAAAATGGGAAGAGAAGGAGGTCTCACTTCGATGCAGCAGGGTCTCCAGTCTTCACTATCATCTTTAAACGTCTCTCTCCAGGCTTCCAGTGCAGGCTCTTTAGCTTTTTAGAGAAGAATTTTCAGCTTTCCAGTACATATTCTTCAGTCTTCTGAAGCAGACCTTTTGAGCTCCTGGTATGGGCTTGCACAGGACTCTGCAGTGGCATCAGGCCGTGGCTTTTGACTGGCTTTTCCTGTTCTCCAATGTGCAGGTCGCCTTTTTGTATTCTGCACCTGACTCTACAGATGCCCATTGTAAATCTACCTTGTAAATCCTTTACATGTCACATATATATAATCCTTATCTATCACATATTTTTATTATATTAAATCTGTTCCACTAGTGCACTCAGGTATAGATGGTGATAGGAGTTGAACTAGCTAGCTGGATTTGCCAGTGATTCTTATAATTCATTTTTCATAAAACTCTTTAATACCTTCTTATTTTCTACATTCTGTCACATTTTATAGTTGTTTTATACTTTTATTATTTTATTCTAAATTGTAAGTTCCCCATGTACTTACTATATAGTGAATTTATAATTATATTATTATAAAAATGTAGATGCACTTTTATAAGTAAAGAAGTCTTTGTTGCTATATTTTTAGAATGCCTTTCTTTAATCACTAGAGGACCCACTCCTCAGATTCATCTTGTCTTTGAGCAAATATTGAATGTCATAACTGTATGACTTTAGCATGCACAAAGAAAGGTTCCAAAGCCAAAGTAATTGGTACAAAATAGTGTTTTTAGTTAATATATTTGGCTATTTTCTGGAGTTCCTCTCTCTTTCAAAATGTAGGAATTGTTATATGTCTAGGTCCACCAGATTGGAATGGGAATGGAAAGAAAAGAGAAGGCAGACAAGTAGTGTTCAGATTCAGTAGATCAAATTTCTAGTCACAGTTCCTTTGCTTTTTAGTAGTCTTTGAACTTTTCTTCATTCTTATATTCTGTACTTTTTTTGTTCTAATGGGATTTATTCTCACTCATAAGAATAAATATATTCATAAAGGAATTACTAAGATGACAACCTAAATAAATGACATTATATTCTTTTCACTTAAAGTGTCTCTTTTAAATACACTTCAGTTTTCTCCTACACAGACTTCATTGAATCTCATGTGTGTTTTCTTGGTATATTTACCATATGTAGATATGGGCAGGATGCCATTATTTTTTTAGTTTGGTGTTAGATAAACTCACCTGTATTTATTTTCACTCTCACTTTTTAAATTAATTGCAAGAGGAAGTCATCCTTATGGCATGAGACCCATAGTTATTAGGAAATGATATTAGAAATATAATTCCTATAAAATGTAATGATTATCATTCTCCTCTTTTGTTCTTCTAGGAACTTCCAAAGAGTTATTAGTCCAATGAAACTGTGGTATAGGTTCTAAGAAAATGTGGTAGACATCCTACTGGAAAACCTGACAAATTAGTTATAATATCTTTTGGAAGAAGTCATCAAAGACAGAGCCGTGAAACACAAGAATCTCTGGATCACCAAATACTATGGCTTTACAAATACTATTCGGACCTGCCTGAAGTCGTGTAGATGACTTGGAATGCAACACATAGTATGCCTTCTAGTCATTATCATCTTTTTGTAGATTAAATGATTTTTTTAATTTTAGGAAATAAGTAATTTTGTAATGTGTGAATCTGAATATAGCAAATAATAGTAGAAACATTGTTACATATTTTTATTCATTCTTGTTCTTAAGTCAATACAGAATTTACATACATCATTTCCACTCACCTTACTCAGTTGGTCTCAGGAAGTCAAAATGGAGGCTAGATTATGTAGTCTTTACATGAAACTTAGAGAATTCTATTGCTCAAGAAAGTGGACTATCAGACAGCAGCTAACAATGTTGACTGTTGTCTTCATTTATCAAGAAACCAAATGCTCTTTCACAACCATTTTCCCTGCCCTATCCCAAGAGATGTCTGCTTTATCCTGAATTGGGTCGTATGTTTACCCCTAGCTGCATAGAAGCTGCTGGACACTCCACAAGTTCTCAAACATTAAAATAAGATTGGGCAATGCCATCTTCATTTTGTGCCATGCTTGCTTTTTATTGTAGCAACCTGTGAAAACCCAAATTTGCAAAGATCTGTCAGAGTCTAAAGGAATATAAAGCACCATGGTCTAATGTGGAATTCAAGCTAGTATCTTGCATGCTGTTTAACAGCTGGTGAGTCCCACTGTTTCCCTTGAAAATTTGAAATATGTTAAGAGCGCCTGCCCCAGTGAGTTTACTTTGACACCTGAGGAGAAGGGGTGCACAGTTTGGGACTTATACTAATTGTGATTCATTATCTAGATCTGGATATACTGCTCCCCAGAGGAGAATTACCCTTTGTTGGGACTCAGAAAATCCTAACACCAAAAGTATGGCACCTTGGAATGTTGAATGAATACTTGGTACTAGAGGAGATGAGAACACCTTGGAAGTAAAATCTCCCTCTGAACTTCTCCTGTCCACCTTCTTACCTGAAGCAAAAGTTTTCTTCCCCAAAATGAGTCAGAAAAAACCTCTCTTGTAAAGCTAACCATGAAACCTAAAAACTTTCTCCCTTCTGAGTTGAGGATGCCCACTTCACAGGTTCTTACCCTACACCCTAGAGGAAGGGACACTGCTTATAAAGACAGCAGGAAGAATCCGGGTAGGTAAACCCTGCTGAGTTTTCCCTCAGTTTGTTACCATTAAGTCCTACCCTCCCATTCCATTCCATGCCTACTCAGCTCTCTATTTTTCATCAGTGCTAAGCATACAAATAGGCAGGGTTCTTTAGGCCTGTCTTCATTTCTGAAGGCTCATGTAAAATTCTGATTAAATAAATTTGTATTCTTTTGTCTCGTTGACCTATCTTTGTTAAGGGAATGTCAGCCATGATGCTTATATGTGAGGAAATTTGTCATAGTTTACTGCACCTCCACCTTCTTTTAGAGAGAAAGAAGAAAGAAAATAATTAAAGGAACTATTTTCCCTCAGTCTGCTCCAACTAGACTGTATGTTTTAGTTTGTTATACTCAGAGCTCTCTTCACTGAGCTAAATCCTCAGACCTTTTAAAAATTATTCTTTTTTTTAATTTAATTTTTTATTTTTTTGAGACAAGGTCTTGCTATGTAGTCCAGGCTGGCCTGAAACTCACTATGTAGTCCAGGTTGACAGTGACTTGTGATCCTCCTGCCTCAGCCTCCTCAGTGCTGGGATTATAGGTAGCTACCACCATACCTAGATTCTAATTTTTTTTTTAATCGGTACCGGGGATCGAACTCATGACCACGCACTTGCAAGGCAGGCGCTTATGCCGCTGAGCTAAATCCCCAGCCCCTTAAAAATTATTCTTTAAAATTTTGCAATAAAATCTCACTAAGCTGCTCAGTTGTCTGGGCTGGGCTCAACTTGCAATCCTCCTGCCTTACACTCCCAAAATGCTAGGATTACAAGGCATATACCTACTTATCACATGCTCTTGAATACTGGGTTGAGTATAGCACAGTGTTTGGAACTTACAGCACAGCGTGTATTTACTAACCAAATGGAGAAACAAAGACTATATGGTTAACTGAAATTGATTAATTCTATAAAATGTCAAACTATAGAAAATTTTTTACCTCTTCAAGCTTCTGTGTGAATTCATGAATCTAGGGGATACCTTCTGTGTTTCTTACTGCCCAGTGCTTATTGCAGGAGACAGAAAAACTTTAGTTGGATGTCTCAGTGAGAATGATTCCTTCTCAGACACATTTACAAAGAAGTTTTGTTATACTGGTAATGAAAATTCTTATTAGTGAACTGTAAATATAAATGTCTGTACTGGCTGTTAGGAAAAAACAATGATCTCCCTCTTATTACTAGGGATCTAAAAGTTTTTTACTCTAGTTGCCACTAGTAAAGCTGATGTAAAGAGAAAAGCAAATTTTTTTAGTGATATGAAAAGGACTATTTCACAATTATAGCTCATTATATAAAGCCTCAAAAGTGACATTTTTAAGAAGAACCCCCACATTTTAAAATTACTGTAGACATTTTAGTAAAATTTGTCTTTTTCCTTTTTCTTGCTCTTAGATCAAATTTAATTTTTTTATGGTTTTACAACATGGAAAACCACTCAAGATCCTTGCCTTTGGTTTCCCAGGTGCTGTACCTCTGTGACACTCTATAGAATAATATGCTACCAAATTAGATTATGCCACTATCTAAAAATTGCCTATGATTATTTGGTTACTGAAGTACAATTTTTAGAAAATTTTATGTATAGATCTAAAAATTGCCTATAAAAATTGGGTTACTCTAGTAATATATTTAGAAGCTTATTCACAGGCTTGTCTCAATAAATTATATCAAAAGTATATTTAAGAAAAAAATTAGGAACCCCCAGAGCATTGAATGGGAACTAGTACTGAGTAGATATACAACACGTAATTTTTGAATTAGTAACTATTTTTTATCATTTTTTTCCATAAGCACAAGCACAATGCTTTGTTCTTAATGAGTATGCATGCATGCATTTTTATTTTGTGAGAGTCCAAATCATTTTTAATTCCTGCAGTATTTCTTTTTTTTATTTTAAAGAGAATAAAACAAAAGAGGTCAGAACAAAGCAGATCAGAACAGAGCAACATAAGCAATACAGCACTTTACAGTAAGATAACTGGACATTAACAGTAGCTATCAAAATATCTCTTTCTCTGCTATAGTTGAGCATAGTTTCAAATATAATAATATCAAACATAACAAAATAGTATAAAACCATTCAAAAGAATGAAAGAATTACAGGGCATTCTGAACCAAATAACAGAGAATGATCAATGGTTACTATAATATTTCATTTTCAATAAAAAAAATTGGTTTATCCTATCACATATATTAAAATCCCAATAAGACACAACATGATAGAACCGATGGTAATAGCAGAGTAGAAGCATGGTAGGACTTCTAAGCAAGATGATGTTAAATCAGCAATGGCTGCCATAATGTTTTGTTTTCTTCAAAACAGCTTTTCATACCATCACACATAATAAAGTCAAACAAAACAGATTAAAATCATTCCAACTGATGAATGAAAACATTGAAAGGCTTCAAACAATGAAATGGGAAATCACGATTACCATACAATCTTATATACTCTTACCAACTCTCATACTAGGGAGAATATGCAGTACTTACACATGTGAGTTTGGTTTATTTCGCTTATGAGCATGATCTCAAGTTGTGTCCATTTATTTATAAATATCTCAATGTGATCATTCTTTATAGCTGAGTAGTACTCCATTGTATAAAAATGCCACAACTTTTTTATACGTTCCTAAGGTTGTTTCCAAGATCTGGCTATTACAAATTGTGCTGCTATAAACATGGGTGCACATATATCACTGAGGTATGATGTTTTCGGTTCTTCTGGGAATAGGCCTAGAAGTGGAATAGCTGGGTCAAATGGGACTTCCAATCCCAGGTTTTTGAGGAATCTCCAGACTGACCTCCACAGTCGTTGCACCAGTCTACACTCCCACCAACAGTGCAGAAGAGTTCATTTCCCCCCAAAGCCTCTCCAGCATTTGTTGTTGGTAGTTTTTTTTTTTTTTTTATCCTGGCCATTCTTTCTGGGGTTTCAGTGTTGTTTTAATTTGCATTTCTCTCATGACTAATGATGATGAACATTTTTTCATGTATTTATTTGCCATTCATATTTCTTCATCTGAGAACTGTGTATTCATTTCAGAAACTCTTTAATAAGATATGGTCCAGGTTATTGATTTTGAGAAGTATTTCCCATGCGGTTTGATTCTTGTTCATGAATTCTCTACCTACCCCTATATCTTCGAGGTTTTTACCTACTTTGTCATCCAACAGATTGTGTTTCTGTTTTAAGATTTAGATCTTTGATCCATTTAGATTTTAGTTTAGTACATGGTGATAGGCATGGGTCTAGTTTTAATCTTCTGCATATGGATAGCCAATTTTTCCAGCACCATTTGTTAAAGAGACTGTTGTTCTTCCAGCGAGCATGTTTGGCCCCTTTATCAAAGATAAGGTGGTTGAGTGAGTTTGTGGTTGTGGTTTTATCTTCCAATCTATTCCATTGATCTTCAGGACCATTTTTATTCTAGTAACATGTTGATTTTATTACTGTAGCTTTGTAGTATAACTTCAAGTCAGGGATTGTGATGCCTCCTGCCTTGCTTTTGCTGCTTAAAATTGCCTTTGCTATGCTTGGTGTCTTCTGGTTCCAGATGAATTTTAGGAGTGATTTCTCTAGATCTATGTGGTATGTTAGTGGTACTTTGTTTGGGATTGTGTTGAATCTGTATAGTAATTATGGGAGAATGGCCATTTTCACAATGTTTGTTCTTCCTATCCATGAACAGGGGATGTATCTAGGAATCTGTCTATTTCTTCTGTGTTATCAAATATATGAGAGTAGAGGTTTTCAAAATAGGTGTTGATGATCTTCTGTATTTCCACCGAGTCTGTAGTAATTTCACGTTTTTCATTCCTTATTGCATGAGTTTGAGTTTTTTTCTTTCCTTTTTTTGGTAAGGTTGGCTAGGGGCTTATCATTTTTATTTATTCTTTCAAAGAAACAACTCTTTGATTCATTGATCCTTTGAATTGTTTTGTTAGACTCTATTGCATTAATTTCTGCTCTGATCTTTATAATTTCCTCCCTTCTTTTGGCTTTGGGCTTGGCTTGCTCTTCTTTTTCTAGATGTTTGAGTTGTAGCATCAGGTTTTTTATTTGTGTTCCTTCTGTCTTCCTAATGTGGGAACTCAATGCAATAAATTTTCCTCTGAGGACTGCTTTCATTGCATCCCACAAATTCTAGTAAGTTGTGTTTGTATTTTTGTTTGCTTGTAGATATTGTTTAATTTCTTCTTTAATTTTCTCCATGACCCACTGATTTCTCAAGAGTGTATTACTCAGTTTCCATGTGTTTGTGAGGTTTTTGCAGTTGATTTCAATGTTGATTTCTAATTTCACGGCACTATGATCTGATAACATGCATGGGATAATTTCAATTCTTTTGCATTTACTTAAATATGTTCTGTGGGCTAGTATATGGTCTATTTTAGAGAATGTCCCATGTATTGCTGAGAAGAAGGTGTATTCTGATGTTGTTGGATGGAACACTTTGTATACATCTATCAAGTCCATTTGTTCACAAGTGTGATTCAGTTCTGTTATGTCTTTGCTGATTTTCTGTCTAGTTGATCTGTCCCTTTGGGTCAATGGTGTGTTAAAGTCTCCTGTTATAATTGTATTATTGCTTATTTGATTTTTCATTTCTGTTAGTATTTGCTTTATATAGCTGGGTGCTCTGGAATTTGGTGCATATATATTTAAGATTGTGTTATCTCTTCCTCTTGAAGTTTTCCCCTAACTAGTATGTAGTGA